>CAUYRH010129649.1:0-11338 GCA_963574655.1 Perodicticus potto
TATATACCTAGTAAAGGAATTATAGGATCAAAGGGCAGGTCTATTTTTAAATCTCTGAGTATTCTCCAAACATCCTTCCAAAAGGAACGTATTTACCAAACTAAATCTTAAAGTGCGTATTGTCCAGATAGTCTTTTAAAGCAGGGTTTCAGGAATGCTGGAGGAAAAAGCACCAGGAAATTCCTCAGCTCTAGGATTTGTTCTAATTCTTATGGGTTGCTGTTCCTAGAGCCCAGGCTTCCAGGGAGCCAGACTTTCTTATCTGTGACTTGTCACAGTAAGCAAACCTCCTGTGAAGGGAGTCTTCCAGAATGAACGGTAAAGCAGTAGAATTCTACAAAGTTCTCAAGGAACTCTGAGCTTTAGAAAGGAGGCCTGAGTGACAGAGCAGAGACCAAACAACACAGGCACGGGGAGAATGAGGAGGGAGACTGAGTCCCCAGCCGTGAAGGCAGGGGACAGCTTATGGCAGAGAGTAAGACTGAGACACCGGTCCCTCCTGGTCAGGTGCTGATTGCATAACAAACTGTATACTGGGATTTTTAATGAGTTCTTTGTGTTTAACTGATCAGAACATTTAGTTCACGTGTTTGACAAATGTTTACTGTCTTTTTTAGTGTGCCTGGCACAAGAAATGAGATGTAAGAATGGATTGCATCCTTGCAAGTCCCGTGCCTAAGCTTGAGAATTCAGTTCCTAGGCATGGGAATCACAAGAGTGAATAAAGCACAGTGTATAATAAAGGTTGGAGAGAAAGCTCATGCACCATTATTTGCACTCCAGGGTGGGAAGTGTGTGCAGGCACATACAAGGGGCAGAGCGGTGAAATGACCCGGCGAGTTCAGGGAAGTGTTTAGGCCAAACCATATAGAAGAGAGACAAATCTGACTTCACTGGTGTCCAGACACTAATGTTGCTGCGGGTCTGCAAGGAGGCATGGTGGGTAGGAACGCAGAAAGGGGAGGACGCTTCCACCTTAAAGAAGGCTGAAGGATGATGGATGATGGAGAGGGTGCCATGTGGGCCAAGTAGAGGAGAAGCATCAACTGCCAGAAATGCCACTGTGATGGCACAGGAGACGAGGCCAAGAACTGCCATTTACCAGCTCTGCAGGGACAATGACCTCTAGGTAATGCAAAACAATCTCCAGGGTGGAAAAGGAAGAATGACTGGATAGATCTAGTATTAACATAAACTCAACCCAACATCAACCAAGGACAGCTTAAACGGGAAGATTAGGACTTAGTCTGGATCGTGAACGCAGAGGCAAAACACACAAAATAAGATGTAACAAACAAATTCCAAAAATATATTTTTAGAACGCTATCATGACCAGGTTGGTAATACAAAGTGGCTTTATAGCAGGAAATAAACAGAACCCCCCTCCCCTCCCCCGGCTCGGCACCTGTAGCTCAGCGCCTGGGGATGCCAGCCACATACACCAGGGCTCGCAGGTTCGAACAACAATGGCAACTAGAACAAAAAAATAGCCGGGCATTGTGGTGGGTGCCTGTAGTCCCAGTTACTTGAGAGGCTGTGGTAAGAGAATCGCTTAAGCCCAAGAGTTGGAGGTTGCTGTGAGCTGAGATGCCACGGCACTCTACAGAGGGCGATATAGTGAGACTCTGTCTCAAAAAAAAAAAAAAAAAACCCCAACCAACCTGATTGATTGCATATCCGTACCTACTTCCACCTCCACCTCGCCTCTCTCATCTCCATCTCACCTTGTTTCTAAGACCCCAAGGAAAGGACAGTAAGAGAAACAGAAGAAAATGAGCATACGACAAGTAGTGAAGAGACCTGAGTCTGGGCTACCATCTACGAAGAGAGTTGAAACATTTCTGGGAGACACAGCAAATGCAAGTGTGTTGACAGGTGACATCGCGTGGAGTAAACCATAGCCCAGAATACGCAGGGAAGGGGGCTGGGAAGTGGGGAATGCAGGAATCACTTTTTCTGGCAAGCCCCAGGAGGAAGCTCTGGGCTTGGGGCCAACAGGCTTTAGAGACAGAACAAGGAAAGGAGCTGAGCGCCAGGGACACACTGGAAAGCTGCCCAGGAGACCACAGCACCGGCTCCCTGCAGCCCCGCCTGCCCTGGAAAGCAGCTGGGCATTTGCTTCTGGACCCCAAACTGGAGTGTTCTTCTAAAGAGAAACTACGTGAACTCCCTCGGGACAGTCCTGGCTGCAAGGGCAAGAGGCTGTGAACAAAGTCTCCCTAAAGCAAGTTTCTGTAGTTGGCTGGTCCCACCCGGAAAACACAGGGGCCCAGGCAGGCTCCCCACTCTGAGGGCAAAGCCCTCAAACCCGGAGCACCCAGAATGAGTAGCCCAGGACTTTATCCTGAAATATAGACGTGCAAGACACTGCGCTGGGGGAGTCATGTCCCACACTGAAGCAACAAGAAATTAAGGTTCAAGATCAGGTACGAAAGCATAACGGTAACTACAGAAGGACTGCTGTGGTCTGAATACGTCCCCTGACATGAACATGCCGAAACTTACTCAACGATGTGATGGTTTTAAGAGGCATGGCCTTTAGCAGGTGATTAAAGTGTGATGGTGGGAGCCCACATGGACAGTGACCTTATAAAAAAGGCTTGAGTGGGCAAGTTTTCCCCTTCCCTCTCTTCCACCCTGTGAGAATAGTGTTATCCCTCCCAAGGATGAAGTAGCCAAGCGCCATCTTGGAAGCAGGGATCAGGCCCTCACCACACAGGGCACCTGTTGGTGCCTTGATCCTGGACTTCAGAATTGTGAGAAATAAATTACTCTTGTTCCATCCATTTTAGACATTAAAAAGAGTTTATGAAAGACAAAAAAAAATAAATTTTTGTTGCTTATAAATTATCCAGTGGTATTATAAATTATCCAAAATATCTGTGGTATTTTGTTATAGCAATTATCCAGTCTGTGGCATTTTGTTATAGCAGGCTAAGACAAGAACTAAACATAATACTTATTAAAATTGGAAGAGGCATCAGGAGAGTGTGAATGAACACTTTGCACACCAGAGACTCAAAAGATACACCTAAAGTTAATGTGCAAACAGAGCAATATACGTATCTTATTTAGGGTTGGGATACTTACCACCAAAGTCTACAAGAGAATTGATAAGAGGCTGCCTTGTCGTGGGTAGTCCTTCTCTGCTTCCCCACTTATTTTTTCCACCATGACAGCTACAATTTCAATAAAAACTAAAAATAAAGGGAAGAAAAGCTTCCATAGAGACCATCATTGTGCTTTTCTATTTCCCAAGTGGAATTCAAAGACACATACGTAGAAGAATTCTGGGGTGAGCACTGAGGCATTTTTGTTGAAGAGGCGATTTTTCTCTGGGAGTTTTCATAAACTCAGGTTTGGCACTATTTGTTTTTAATGTTAATAATTTTGGCTTATGTATGTGAGCGTGTTTGTGAGTGTGTTTACTTACATTCCTTCCTAGGGTCTTGGGTGTTTTTTTAACATTTTTCTGGGTCCGTGGGTCCTAGTTGAGATTTTCATCATCAATTTTCTTTCTGGGTACAGCTTGCATTATGTTTATATATATACGGCTAGCATTTTTCATGTGCACTACCCAACAAGCTGTGAGAGCAGAGAACCAGCCTTAAATGATTTTTTGTTGTTGTTAAAAGAAGATTTCAAAAGGGCACTTAAGTACCCAGCCATTTTGGAATCATCTTGTATTTCATTCTCTTCCTAGACTTAATACATCTACTCTCATTTCTAGTATTTCCTTCCCCTGATACAGTTGTAAAAGCTTCATTTATTCCCTTCATTACTCTGGCAGCATAAGTTTCTTCCTTTGTTCCCCTCTGCTCTTATCAGCCTTTCATGTTTGTGCTTAATCTGAAGGTTCCCAGAAATATAGTTTTCAGAGAGGAAATGTAACTAAAATCTTATCAGTCAATTCCCAAGTGTTCAGAAGGGTCCACAGACTTTGGTAGGTGGTTACCTTTTGAATTCGTGACCCCACGTTTGTTGAAACACACCTGATCTG
The DNA here is from genome assembly GCA_963574655.1 of Perodicticus potto. Classification (NCBI taxonomy): domain Eukaryota; kingdom Metazoa; phylum Chordata; class Mammalia; order Primates; family Lorisidae; genus Perodicticus; species Perodicticus potto. Next base: position 4,001 of record CAUYRH010129649.1, read on the forward strand.
CTTGTTCCAGAATCTTTAATGAATTTAGGAACAAGATTTTTCTTCTGTTGTCTCTTTCCCTACAAGTTTGCCTATTATCCTCATTTCTTTTAGCAGGTTCTTGGTTTTATAGCAGCAGTGTGGGATCTCTGTAAATGGACATGGCCCTCACCTTGAACTTGTTTGTTAAGTTTGCTCTGGACTGAGAGCCAACTCTGTCGGCCCCATCACGCAGGAATTCTGTACTGGAAACAAACAATCCCCGAATTGTTGGTACTTAGACTCAGGGAAATACAATGCAAGAGTTGTTCTGTGCATGCCCCAGGCTGGCCCACTGCTGAGCCGTGCACTGAGAGGCTCAGCCTCTGCTGCAAAATTGCTCAGCTGAAGTACAAGGAAGGGCAGGAAACCAAAAAATCTCTCCCAAGTCCCACCAACTTCAATGGTGGAACAGTTTACATTTTCATATAATCTTCCTTGGGCTGCCCTGATAATGTACCACAGATTAGGTGGCTTAAACAACAGATATTTATTTCTCACAGTTCTGGAAGCTAGAAGCCCAAGATCAAGGTGCCATCAGGCTTGGTTTGTCCTGAGGCCTCTCCCCTTGGCTTGAGGGAGGCTGCCTTCAAACTGTGTCTTTAGTGGTCTCCCCTCCACGGGTGCCTGTGCTCTTATCTCTTCTAGGGGCACCAACTAGATTGGATTAAGGCCCACCCTGCAGCCTCACTCTAACTTAACCATTTTTAAAAGGCCCTATCTCTGAATACAATCACATTCAGAGGGACTAGAGGATAGAGCTTCCACATATGATTTTATTTATTTATTTTTTTTGAGACAGAGTCTCACTTTGTCGCCCTCAGTAGAGTGCTGTGCTGTCGTAGCTCACAGCAACCTTAAACTCTTGGGCTCAAGCGATTCTCTTGCCTCAGCCTCTTGAGTAGCTGGGACTACAGGTGCCTGCCACAACACCTGGCTATTTTTGTTTTAGAGATGAGGTCTTGCTCTGGTCTTGAACCTGTGAGCTCAGACAATCCACCCACCTCAGCCTCCCAAGTGCTAGGATTACAGGAGTGAGCCACTGCACCTGCCTCAACATATGAATTTTAGAGGAACACAATTCAGCCCATGGCAGGCAGCTTTCACGTTTTTTATGTTTCTATCCTTTTCTCCATTTTTGTTCATTTACAATACATTCTCTGTAGGCTTATTTTAGCTATTTCATACACCATTCTTTTCTTTTTCCACACATTCAACATCTGTTTATCAAGTTTCCACAAGGCTCTCTCACCCTGTGGTTGGTGTTGAAGATCTTGGGAGAACTCTTGCCACTGAGCAGAAATTGATGTGTGAGATAGCTGTAAGAAGCCAGGAGGAACTGTAAGGCACGTGTGAATAGAGGTTAAGACCAAGTGACTCCTTCCGCCTGGGGGCAAACGTGTCTGAGAGGAGATGACAATTAAAATAGGGCAGCGCCTGTGACTCAGTGGGTCGTTGCCGGCTCCATATACCGAGGGTGGCGGGTTTGAACCCGGCCTCGGCCAAACTGCAACAAAAAAATAGCTGGGTATTCCGATGGGCGCCTATAGTCTCAGCTACTTGGGAGACTGAGGCAAGAGAATTGCTTATGCCCAGGAGTTGGAGGTTGCTGTGAGCTATGATACCAGAGCACTCTATGGAGGGCAATAAAGTGACACTGTCTCTAAAAAAAAAAAAAAGAAAGAAAGAAAGAAAAGAAAAGAAGCTCTTAAAATAATAGATAGGAATTCATCAAGCAGAGAAAATTGAGGTACTATCATTCTAGAAAAGAGAAATAAAAAAGTACAAAGTGCAGAAGTGTAAAAGGATTTGGCATGGCCTCAGGCTGTGAGCTGGGGGAGTGAGTGGAAACCAAGTTGGACAACTAGCTTGCAGCTAGGCTAAGAAATCAGGACTTTATCCACAGCAAGTCAACTGATATCTTATATTATTTTTATTTTTATTTTTTTGAGACAGGGCCTCAAGCTGTTGCCCTGGGTAGAGTGTCGTGGCATCACAGCTCACAGGAACCTCCAATTCCTGGGCTCAAGTGAGTCTCCCAAGTAGCTGGGACTACAGGCGCCTGCCACGATGCCCGGCCATTTTTTGGTTGCAGCCGTCATTGTTGTTTGGCGGGCCCGGGCTGGATTCGAACCCGCCAGCTCAGGTGTACGTGGCTGGCGCCTTAGCCCGTTGAGCCACAGGCTCTGAGCCTCAACCAATATTTTAAAACATGAACTAGCTAATAAGTTAGTATATTAAAATTGATGTGTACCTACCACATGGAAAGCCCTCTCCTTATATTCTTTAGGCGTAGCCTCAATTAATTTTGCCTTGTTAATTAGACTCAGCTGAGCAAAGGCAGGACCTTTACCTGATGTTTTATTTGCATCTATGTCCCTGTCATTGTCTCTCTAAGTGAATGAGTAAATGAAAAGGAATCCTGTGTCTGTAAAGCAGTGGTTCTCAACCTTCCTAATACTGCGACCCTTTAATACAGTTCCTCATGTTGTGGTGACCTCCAGCCATAAAATTACTTTCATTGCTACTTCATAACTGTAATTGTTGCTACTGTTAGGAGTTGTAAATATCTGATATGCAGGATGGCCTTAGGCGACCTGTGAAAGGGTCGTTTGACCCCCAAAGGGGTTGAGACCCACAGGTTGAGAACTGCTGCTTTAAGGTGTTTTGTGAAGATCAAGATACTTGCATATGTGTGTGTATGTGAAACATTTTCCTTTCCTTATATATTTAGGGGAAAGTGGTCTAAGGACTGGTAGCTTTCTGCCTGCTTTGAAAATTTTTGAATCAAATCGGGTGGGCTAAATCGCTTCATCAGTCGATAGACTGAAGCAACCAGGGACCCGTCAAACTACAGCGAAGAGAAGAAACCATCTGATCCTTCTGACAAACACCACTCTTCCCTTGAATAGATCCCATCCTATCTTTGCATTGTTAAATGAAACTGAACTGCTCACCCCAAGGTGACCTTTCCTTCCTGGAGTTTTCTCACTGTGTGTGTATGTGGTGACCAGACCATCATGGACTTTCTAAAACTTGTTATCTATTTCTCTCTAACAGTTCCACAGAAGTAATTTAATTTGTGAAATCACTAGGAACACAACATTTCTATCTCCCGTGCCCCTTGGTGCTTAGTGTACAGAAAATAGCAACAGTAAACAGTCTGTTGTGCCGCTTTGTGTATAATCAGCTCATTTAGTTCTTCTTCTTTCTTTCTTTTTTTTTTTTCCTTTGAGACAGAGTCTCACTTTGTCACCCTTGGTAGAGTGCCATGACATCACAGCTCATAGGAACTTCAAGCTCTTGGGCTCAAGCTATTTATTCTCTTGCCTCAGCCTCCCAAGTAGTTGGTACTACAGGCGCCCGCAACAATACCTGGCTGTTTTTGTTGTTGTTGTTGTTATAGTTGTCATTGTTGTTTAGCAGGCCGGGACTGAGTTCAAATTCACCTGCCTCAATGTATGTGGCCAGCGCCCTAACCACTGAGCTATGGGCACCAAGCCTCATTTAGTTCTTCTAATAATTTTTGAGGTGGGCACCATTATTACTTTTATTTTCACTATGTGAAACTGAGGGACAAAGAGGTCACGTAACTCAGTCCGAGAACCCTGACTTGTGGGTGGGTTTTGAGCCTGCACTCCCTGGCTGTAGCATCTGCAATCTTCAGCACTGTCACACTAGGGAAGAAGGCTTCCTAAATATTCCTTTAGGAATATACAACACCTGAGCCCACTAGCTAGGGACAAGACCAGATCTTTCACTGGACTCACTCTCCTGCTTTTCCTGCTACAAGGAAAGAAGGCAATGAAGTGTCGCGCCCAGCTCCAGAGCTGTCCTCCACCCACCCTCCTCCCTGCCTTCTGCCCACCCCACCTCATCTTCGCCCCCAACCCGTTTCACTTCTTGCCTGTCTTTCTCTCTTTCCTTATAAATTGAGACACCAAGTAAAAAAGACAATTCTTTTCATTGTTCATTAAATTTAGAATAAAATAACATGGGGTTATATATTTTTTAAAAAATACATGCCCCAACACGATTGTAAGAGGGACTTTACCTAACAAATGCAATCAGTGTAACCTGGTTTCTTGTACCCTCAATGAATCCCCAACAATCAAAAAAAAAAATACTTGCCCCTTAGAGTTATACAATAAAGTATTTCAAGTGAAATGGTAAGAAGTTTGCCTTTAAATACTCCAGCAGAACTAAATAAATACATAATAAAAAATATGAAATGAATGTACAGACACAACACTAGCAAACTATAACACAGCTCTGTCCCCAGCTCTAGACTGGGGACGCTTCCATCACTAAATGAGCCTGGTGAAAATTCACCAAAGAGCAAGAGCTTCTGGGGATGAAGAAGGAGGGTTGGGGTGGGGACAGGTTATCAGACTAGATCAGCAAAGCTTTATGTGGCTGAGATGCAATAATATCAGAAAAGTTCTTTTTTTTTGAGACGGAGCCTCAAGCTGTCACCCTGGATAGAGTGCTGTGGCATCACAGCTCACAGCAACCTCCAATTCCTGGGCTCAAGCGAGTCTCTTGCCTCTGCCTTCCAAGTGGCTGGGACTACAGGCGCCCGCCACAACGCCAGGCCATTTTTTGGTTGCAGCCACCATTGTTGTTTGGTGGGCCCGGGCTGGATTCAAACCCGCGAGCTCAGGTGTATGTGGCTGGCGCCTTAGCCCCTTGAGTCACAGATGCCGAGCCAGAAAAGTTCTTGACTAACCAGGTCATAGCTCACATGTATATCAGAAGTTAATTCCTATTGTAATTTTACTTACAAAAATGACTTAATTTGCATGAAATCCTTTACAGGAGATAATACGTTTCAGAAAACCAGCATCCTGAGAGGCACACATGGGTTGTGCTTTGACAGGACCCGTGACACAGGAGAGACACCCTCTCTGCAAGTGTAGGGGTAGACCTGGAGGCCACAGGGTGCCCGACCGTCACATTGTCACTATTATTAGCCTGTGCTTGTTTGCACTGCAAACATGGTAATAAAACTAGCTCCTGAAAACTGCCTTGTGATTTTTTTTTAATATGTTAAAACTTTCTGTAAATATTCAATAGAATAAACAGAGTGCTTAAAAGTGTATGCTCTTTGGGGAGGGGGAACTGGACTTTTGGCCTCTACCCAATTAGACAGATCAACTTTGATTCTATCCAGTATAGTTGGACTCTGGAACAAAGACTCTTTGTTAAAGCGATGGGCTGATACTGAGGTAAGAAAGGGGGAGGATGCCGTTTTGGAATAAAAATCCCAGTGATGGGCTGCGGACATGCTGACGCAGAATCAGGCTGAGAGGGAGGCCCACTGCCTGTGTGTTTTTTAATAATGCAGGATTGCTTACGGCCACTGAAATCAGAAAGGCTAAGGAAGGCAAAGGAAGTAATCACTGGAAAGTGCTGGAATCAGCCCTCCTTAGAGTTGCTCCTACTCAGCTAATAACCGGGGAAGTGACACCTCCGACCTGGAGCAGGGTCGGTGGAAGGTCACACCTTTTGTTATTTTTCCCCCACAGAAGTAACCAAATGGTGGTTCTGAACACGGTTCTACAGCTCTGAAAAAGGATGAAAATTCTCTGTAAAGGGACATAGTGTTTAAGTGTGGGCTCTCCAAAGGTAAACCCTATCTCATTTCCCCTCTTGTCTTTCCCCTCTTCTTTCCCTGCCACTGGAAAATAAAAGCTTTTGCCAATTTTGATGGCACAATATATGCACGTAGATAGAGACGCATGTAGTGTATCTGTATGTAATTACACACAGGGTGTCCACTAACTTCGTGTGCAACTGTGCACCAACTTTATGACACCCTGTATATTGATGTATAGTTATATGTGTATAATCTATTGTTTAAGATCTATTCTGGTACTCTGGTTGGCTGTTTTGTACTATATCTGATAGACTAAATAGCAACACTATTTGGCATGTTCAAATAATAAGTGTAAAGGCTAGACATAGGCAAAGAAAATAAAGGGATAGTCACATGGCTTAACATCTATGAAGTACGTGGGGAAGTCAATAACTACTCTGTATTTGTTCATTTCCCATTTTGACATTTCAAAACTACTTTCAAAAATGAAGTTCATTGCTCAATTCATAATTGCCAAGTCTTGGAAGAAGCCCAAGTGCCCTTCCACCTATGGAATACTATGCAGCATTAAAAAAAGATGGAGACTGGGCAGCACCTGTGGCTCAGTGGGCAGGATGCCAGCCCCACATACTGAGGGTGGCAGGTTCAAACCCAGCCCCAGCCAAACTACCACAAAAAGTAGCCGGGCGCTGTGGTGGGTGCCTGTAGTCTCGGCTACTCGGGAGGCTGAGGCAAGAGAACCAACTAAGCCCAAGAGCTGGAGGTTGCTATGTGTTAGCTGTGACACCACGGCACTCTACTGAGGGTGACCAAGTGAGACTCTTTCTCAAAAAAAAAAAAAAAAAGATGGAAACTTTACCTCTTTTATGTTTACATGGATAGAGCTGGAAGATATTCTTGTTAGCAAAGTATCTCAGGAATGGAAAAAAAATATCCAATCTACTCAGTACTACTATAAAATCAATTTGTAATCATTCACACTTTCATATGAGAGATGACAACTATAGCCCAGGATGAAGGAGAGAAGGGGAGGGGGATGGGAAGGGAGGAGGGTGGTTCAATAGAGGAAGGGTTAATGGTGGGACCACACCTATGCAGCCTATTGGACGGGTACAGGTCAAATCTACGAAGTATAAAACACAAATGTCTTTTTTTTGTTTTGTTTTGTTTTGTTTTGTTTTTGCAGTTTTTGGCTGTGGCTGGGTTTGAACTCTCCACCTCTGGCATATGGGGCTGGTGCCCTACTCCTTTGAGCCACAGGCACCACCCAGAACACAAATGTCTTAACACTGTGATTAAGTAAATGAGATGAAAGCCATGTTAGTTAGTAGGATGTAAGCACTCCAATTTGTACAAATAACACATTGAATCCCACAAAAGCATAAATGTATTCATGATCTATGTATATATGACTTAATAAAAAAAAATGAAATTAATGAGATTCTTCTGGCCTCATTATGCCTTACAAAATGTTTTAACAGGCTCAGTGCCTGTGGCTCAAGCGGCTAAGGCGCCAGCCACATACACCAAAGCTGGAGGGTTTGAATCCAACCTGGGCCGGCCAAACAACATGATGACTGCAACCAAAACATAGCCAGTTGAGGCTCCTATGGCTAAGTGGCTAAGGCGCCAGCCACATACACCTGAGCTGGTGAGTTCGAATCCAGCCTGGGCCCACCAAACAATGATAGCTGCAACAAAAAAATAGCCGGTTGTTGTGG
>CAUYRH010129650.1:0-22072 GCA_963574655.1 Perodicticus potto
CTACAGGTGCCCGCCACAACGCCCGGCCGTTTTTTGGTTGCAGCCATCATTGTTGTTTGGCGGGCCCAGGCTGGATTCGAACCCGCCAGCTCAGGTGTACGTGGCTGGCGCCTTAGCCCGTTGAGCCACAGGCGCCGAGCCGTCATCCGCAATGTTAATGGCCTCTCTTCATCCCACCCAAATCCAAGTGAGCTCTCTCCCATCACCACAGCTTGGAAATCACACCGACAAACATGAGGCCAACATTTCCACCTTCAGTCCCACTCGCCTCTCGCAGCAGCCGGCCTCTGCCCCGTGGGTGGGCCCAGGCTCCCCAGGACCCCCCACCCCCCAGCCGCCTTCTTTCCCAGCAACAAAAAACTGAGCAGAGCGAATCGCGTAATGAGACCCATATTTTGCTGTGAGTTGCTAATTAAAGAGCAAACCAACCTACCATTAATTTGGTCCTGGGAAAGAAACTTGGCCTGCAGCAGAGAGAAGAAAACAGTCAGGGAAGGGCTCGGTCCCGGGCCCTCCCCAGGCGCTGTCAGGAGACCACAGACCCCGCCTCACCATCGTGGGCCACGCTGCCTCTGGGCTGGGCTCGCTGCTCCCCGACGGCGCTGCCGCGTCCCCTTCCTCCCTTTCCTTGGCTGCAGGTCCGAAGTCCGCCCAGCTGGGTGGAGGCCCGAGTAATAAACCCTCGGCTGCCGTGGAGACCCAGCCAACGCCTGGGGTCAGATTCCTGCCCCCGCACAGTTGTCCCCCACGCTCAGGTGGCTGGAGAGGAAACAGGCGGCGGAAGGGCTGTCCCGGGACTGGGGCCTCTGTTCTCCCGTTCCGGAAGCCAGTGCCTTGCAGCTGAGGGTCAAATGCCCACGTTCCCTCCGGGGAGCCCTCACTGTGTGAGGGGATCGGTGAATTCAGAAAGGGGGGGTGAGGCCGGGCGGGGCTGCTCCGAGGTCACCGCGTCCTGCCTCTGGGCTTCCCGCTGGCAGTCCAGCACTTTGCAGCCTGTCTCATTGCAGGCTGGTCACAGGCCATCCAGGAACAAGCAGCTCAGTGACAGGCGTCTGGGCCCCAGCCTTGGGCAGGTACTGCAGAAGGAGGGCAGGCGTGGGGCGCTCAGGCTGGGATTCACTCCTGCCCCTCCTGCTGATTTGCTGCGTGATCGGGGGTCCTCAGCCTCCCTGTGCCTCAGTTTCCTCACTGGGCTGAATTGCAGGGCCCTTGGGAGAGCTAAGGGGCCAGGGGAATTGGGGCTCAGCCTCTTCTAGGACTCTAGGGGTGAGGCCTCCTAGGTGACTTCCTGGCTCCTTTTCTTTCTTTTTTGAGACAGTCTCACTTTATCGCTCTTGGTAGAGTGCCCTCCCATCACAGCTCATAGCAACCTTCAATTCCTGGGCTTAGGCGATTCTCCAAGTAGCTGGGATTACACACACCTGCCACAATGCCGGGGTTTTTTTTGTTTGCTTTTTTAATTTTGGTTGTTGGTGTTGCAGTTTGGCCTGGGCCAGGTTTGAACCCACCACCCTTGGTATATGAGGCCGGCGCCCTACCCAGAGAGCCACAGGCACCAACCCTGGTTCCTTTTCTTTCTCTCCCTCCTCTGCCCACCCTCAGCCCTCACCTCTTGTAGCAGAAGCTGCTGACACTCCTAGTGTCCTTAGTGGTTTCTGCAGCTCCACTGTCCGCACAAAGGCAATGAAGACAAGATGGAGTGTCTGGGAGCTGCCCTGTTGGGCACCACAGGGGTCTACCATTTTGTCTTGAGATCCAGTCCCCTTGTTGCAGAGAGCAAGGCTTTTGTCCACAGCTGGGATCTGGCTTGTCTGTGCCGCTAGGGATCTGGCTTGTCTGCGCCGCTAGGAATCTGGGGTTCATCCCACTTTCTCAGGACCCTCAGGTGTGGCTGCACAGGCCCTGCCCTGCGCCAGGCTGCCAGGCTGCAGTACAGGTGGGTGCTGGTGGCAGCTGCATGGACCCAGAGGAAGGGGACTTCTTGCTAGTTTGCACAGTGGCACAGGGATGGTGCCGCCTGCCTTTGGTCCACTCTCTCTCCCTCCTGCCTTTTCTGACCACCTCCATGTAAAAAGTTCTCTTTCCCCCCAAATTGTGTCTCCTGAGTTGCCTCCTTCCTATTCTAGACCCAGGTCTTGCAGCTTGAGGCTCCTTTGTCCCCTGTGAGAAGAGGAAAGGCTGGCAGCAATGATGAAGGCTGGCAGGGGGTGGGGGTCGGGGGGGGAGTTGAGAGAAGTCAGTTGGGGATTTGGAAGTATGGGGAGGCCTGAATGGGATGGAGCACTCATTTGGAATCGCCTTTCCTTTGCAAATGGGCCCCAGGAGAGAAAAGACATTTCCTTGGGTTTAGGTCCGTAAGTGCTGGGGTTTGAGCTCTGTTCCCCAAGGCATCCTAACTGACAGCCTTGCCAACTCCCTCCTTACAGTTTTAGGTGTCCCCAGGGAGACCTAAACACCTGCACTGGGGCAGTGTCCACATGAGGTTCCACTATACAAAGGTTCACCCAGCTCTATGGTATAAGTGTATGCTATATCTCAACGCCAAAATGGGAAAAACTCAGGGAAAGACTTTTCAGTACCACTTGGGGCTGTGATTTTTTGTTTATTCTTGAGCCCTGGCCCCTCTTGGGGGTTGACATGTCCCCTGGGCACTGCCATACTTCTCTCCTGCCCTCACTCTCTGGATTCCCCCGGAGAAGGGCTCTAGACAGAGAAAGGTCCTCCTCCCTTCAACCCCCTAGGCCACATTCTGTCCAAGAAGTTCCCAAGGTTTTGATGAGATGCTTTTGGCTTTTGCTCATGTTTCCTCTACCCAACCCCTTCCCCAAGAGGATAGGGACAGACCTCCTTCCACCCCACACAGTATTCCTGGGCCAAGCTTGTCTCATGGGACATAGTCTCTCACAATTAGAGGTTAACAGGGTAGCCCCTGGGGCCCCCAGAGGAGTCTAAATCCTTCGCAGGGTACAGTGCGCCTGCTGGGTGAAGGCACAGAGGTGGCCCTCAGATGCCCACTGGGCTCTGCTCCTCCTGTCCTGTGTGCCCCTGAGCAGAGGCTCCTGAAGCTAAAGCCTATACTGGGTTGACTAGAGTTGCCCCAAACTTATGTTCACCAGGAAACTGTGACTGTGGCCTTATTTGGAAATAGGTCTCTGCAGATGTAACTAAGACGAAGTCAACCTGGAGTAGAGTGGGTCCTAATCCAAAGAGCAGAATTTGAACACACAAAGACATGGAGAGAGGCCATGAGGATTGAAGCAGAGACTGAGCAACATGTTCACAAACTAGGGAAGGCCAAGGACTACCTGCGTTTGGAGAAGCTGGGAGTGGCAAAGGATTCTCTCCGAGAAGCTACGGACAGCCCTGCTCTACTAAGACTTTGATTTTGGACTTCTAGCCTCTGAGAGTACAAATTCTTGTTTTGTTTTGTTTAGCTATTATTATTTTTATTATGTCCTCATTTTATTGTGAATGAGTGAAAACCTTCCATGGTCCAATACTTGAGAACTGCTGACTTGCAGGAAGTGGTACTGAGGCTGGGCACCCTGCCCACAAGGTAAGTGAGGTTCCGTGGCACTGCACAGCCTTGGGGCTGGTACTGCCACTCACACTGTCATCTGTGTCAATGGTTCTCTAGGGCTGTCCAATGCACAACCTCACCAGCCTGACATGGGGGCCCCTGACTGATTATGGAAAATGTAAAAAAAAGGCTCAGCGCTTGTAGCACAGTGGTTACGGCACCAGCTACACACACCAAGGCTGGTGGGTTTGAACCCGACCTGGGCCAGCTAAACGACGACAACTGCAACAACAAAAACAAAATAGCCGGACATTGTGGTGGGGGCCTGTAGTCCCAGCTACTCGGGAGGCTGAGACAAGAGAATCGCTTAAGCCCAAGAGTTTGAGGGTGCTGTGAGCTGTGACACCACAGCACTCTACGAGGAGAGACTCTGTCTCCAAAAAAACAAAAAGAAAAGAAAAGAAAAAGAAAGAAAAGAAAATGTAAAAAAAAGGCAAAAATACAACCATTCAAGGTTTTGGACTCAAGAGTCAGAGCAATGAAGAATTAAAAGTCACATTCTAAGCTGTTATTTTTTCATTGTTTCAACTACTTCTGTTGAATACTGTACCTTTCCCTCTCTATTTTTCCCCACAGACATGGAAGACTTTAAAAATTATTTGGGGGAGGTGACATGGGGGATGAGACTGCCTACACCAAAGACTTAATGCAAAGGTGGTCCTTTCTACATAGCACATGTGGAAAAGTGGGGTGCCTCTGGCTGTAATTTGGGGGGGAATTCACAAGAAATCTTCACCTTCCCCTTTCCACCTTCTTTCACAGTAGTTGCCTGTGTCAACTGGATACACCTGTGGGTGGGACGTTCAGCTTCACATTGTGAACGCTGCTAACTGGCCTTGGATCAACAGCCTAGTGCTCAGGTCCCAGAGCAGTCACCCTGCTCCTCCAGCAGCTACATGTGCCCACTCCAGGGACCACTCCTGTCTAGTACTAGAGTCACATGGTGGAGGGCCCCTGCCCTGTGCCACGTTGTTTCCAACCACCATTCAGCCGTGGATTCCAAACATCTATTTCTGAAAATTGGAGATTTTGTCTCCATCATCTTCCAGTGCCTGGCACAAGACAAGCCCATGCATCATAAGCAAATGTTTATTTATGCACCGTTTCCTGGGGTTTACCCTGTTTTTTGAGATGGAGTCTCACTCTGTTGCCCTGGGGTTGAGTGCCGTAGCATCATCATAGCTCACAGCAACCTCACACTCTTTGGCTCAAGCGATCCCCTTACTTCAGCCTCCCAAGTAGCTGGTACGACAGGGGCCTGCCATGATGCCTGGCTAGTTTTTCTATTTTTAGTAGAGACAGGGCCTCACTCTTGCACAGGCTGGTCTTGAACTCCTGAGCTCAAGTGATCCACCTGCCATGGCCTCCAAGAGTGCTGGGATTATGGCCTGCTGTGTTTTTCTGAACACGTTTATCTGCAGCTCCCTTGATGGCTGGAGGTGGCATCCTCTGTACCCAGCACAATGCACGGCATGGAGCTGACATGCAGTCGACATCCAAGGCATAGTAGATGCGACATGCACAGGGTTCGGGATAATGAGCAGGGAAGACAGTGGTCCAGTCAAGGACACTGCTGTGGCTGTGGAGAGGAGATGGATGGGACTGGTCTTCTACCTCTCGCACCTGTGGTGGCTCAGACGTTCAGGGATTTTGTGAACAGTCTTTGAGACTCAAAATTGGTCAGGGGATACTAGTAAAGAACCCATTTTCTCTGTGATCAACTAGCACAGTGGTTCTCAACCTGTGAGTCGCGACCCCTTTTTAACAATGAAAATACATTGCGGCATTAGGAAGGTTGAGAACCACTGAACTGGCATATCCCATTCTTAAATCCGTGGATATTTGCTTAGTACTTGCTGAGCGCAGTGTGTGATGGCAGGTTGGCCGGCCAGCAGCTGTCCAGAGGGCTGAACCAGCCAGTCCTTGCTACTTCGAAGTATGACCTCAGGAAAGCTCTTTAACCTTTCTGCACCCCTGCGAAGACAAGAGGACCTCAGGTACAGGGCGCACCAGTGCACACCACGGACCCTGGCTGACATGGTTGTTACCAGCTTGCTTTTCAATTCAGCCTGTTGGCTACCCAAAGGAGGAATTTCTGAGGCCAGGTCTGGACCCTTTGGAAATGAGGGCTGAGTCTAATGAGGGATGTCTGTCTTGGGTAATGCACAGAGAACAGCAATACCAGGCTAATATAACTGCCAGCCGAGAATGAGAACAAATATACATGTTGGGATGGAAAAGAGCTCTTGGCTCTAAGGAACTGCAGTCTCTCTGGGGTTGGCCTCCATGAGCCTTTCCTATGGTGAAAGCCTGTTGATTTTCTTGAAGCCTGCTGATCACCCCAAGATGGGCAAAGGAACAGCAACTGAAATTGCAGGTCCCAGGGCAGTGAGTGGGGTGGCAGCAAGTAGTCTCATTGCCTTAGGGTCCCTCCAAGAAGGAAGCGATCAGGGCTGTGTGTGGCCCTAGAGCTCATGGCTGCCTGCAACGGGAGGAAACAAGCCCAGAGACACCTGTGCGGTATAAAGTAAGTAGTCACCTCTACTCCAGAGCACCAAAGCAGAGCCCCAGCAGTAGCAGTGGCAGGGCCGGCCCCATTCTGGGACTGCAGATCTGGACGTTCTCTCCCAATAGATGGACAGAGTGGCATCCAGAACCTGCCCTGCTGCCTACCAAGTGCCCCAGTCCTGGCGACGTAATTCCTGTTGTTTTAAGCCACCAAGTTTGTGGCACTTAGCTATGGCTGTCCTAGCAAACTGATACGAGGCCCTGCACCTTGCCCCCAGGAGGGCCAGGCACTGAGGGCAGTTGTGGGGTGGTGTCAGTGGGACTTCACACACAGATTCCCTCAGTGCAGGATCAGGAAGTCCTGTGGGGCTAAGATGTGAGTTCCTCACAGGCTCCCAGGGAAAGCTGATACTGTAGGTACAGGGACAACACTGAGTGAGCAGGTCCTGGACTGGTGGTCTGCAAACTTGAGCCCACATCAGAATCACCTGCAGGACCCTGTCCTGGAGTTTCTGATTTGTGGTTTGGAGGTCAAGAATGTGCATTCTCCTCTGCCATCCTGATGCTGCTTCATCCCCCACACTCTGAGAAACACCAGCCTACAGCTTTCTGGGTGGAGCAAAACCAGGTTGCAATCAGGATATTTTTAGAGAAACATTTCCAGTAAGCTGCCTAGAGAGATCTCAGCCAAGAGAGACAAGTCTCCAGGGCTCTGATAATTTGCTGGAATTTCTTCTCCTTTCTAAACATTCACTTGCGGCAGGGCACAGTGGCTCATGCCTGTAATCCTAATATTCTAAGAAGCCCATACTGGAGGATTGCTTGAGCACAGGAGTTTCAGACCAGCTTGAGCAAGAGTAAGACCCCATCTCTACTAAAAACAGAAAAACTAGCCAGTGTTGTGGTAGGTGCCTGTAGTCCCAGCTACTCGGGAGGCTGATGCAGGAAGATCACTCAAACTGAGTTTGAGGTTGCTGTGAGCTAGGCTGATGCCAGGGCTCTCTAGCCCGGGCAACAGAGTGAGACTCTATCTCAAAATACATACATAAATAAATATACCTAATTTTTTTTTTTAATAGAGACAGTCTCATTTTATCACCCTTGGTAGAGTGCTGTGGCGTCACAGATCACAGCAACCTCTAACTCCTGGGTTTAGGCAATTCTCTTGTCTCAGTCTGCCGAGTAGCTGGGACTACAGGCGCCCACTACAAAGCCTGGCTATTTTTTTTTTTTTTTTTGGTTGCAATTTGGCTAGGGCTGGGTTTGAACCCACCACCCTCAGTATATGGGACCAGCACCCCACTCACTGAGCCACAGGTGCCGCCCCTTATGCCTCATTTTTAAATTGTCTTGGAAACAAGAGTCTTGCTCTGTCACCCAAGCTACAGTGCCATGGCATCAGCCTAGCTCACAGCAACCTCAAACTCCTGGAATCAAGCAATCCTCCTGCCTCAGCCTCCTGAGTAGCTAGCTGGGACTACAGGTGCCCACCACAACAGCTGGTTAGTTTTTTTATTTTTAGTAGAGACAGGTTCTCAAACTCCTGATATCAGGCAATCCCACAGTGCTAGGATTATGGGTTAAGCCACTGTACCTTGCCTATTCCTAATTTTAATCAATTTCCCCGTTTTCTTATCAAGGGCTCCTTAAATTGTATAAGCTTCAAGCCCCATACCGTCAGACTCCTGCATGTGAAATTAAGTCCTTCTGTAGAGAACACTTCTAGAACCAGAGGGTTTACAAGAATAGTATCCTTGAGGTAGGGATGGAAGCAAATGAGTTTGCTGGTCAGGTGGGGGGACAGGACACCTGGTTGGAACCATTTCCCATCCTGCACTGCCTTTCCTGTGTTGTCTGATGACACAAGCCCCTGTAAGTCTCTGGTAGTTGTGCTGTGAGGCTGAGACCTTTGCATATCAAGGGCTAAGGCTCCAAGAGGTCAAGTGACCTGCCTAAGGCTAAGTGCCAACCTCCTACCAACCCGCCTCCCACTTTCTCCCAAAGGGCAGCCTCTGTTTCAGGCTCTGAAACAGGCTGTGCAGTTGGGAGGTCCAGCTGGGTGGGGAAGGTCTGGAGATGCCCTCACCCCCATGACCCTAGACTCCTCTGAAAAGAGCTGGAACTGACTAGAGGACCAGGCCCATCTTGCCCTCACCCCCCAGGAACCTGTGGCACAGAGGCCAGTGCAAGCACCTGCTCTTGGCCAGACCAGGGTTGCTGCTAGGAGGAACCTCTGGCTCCAGCTTGGGCCCCTGAGCAGTCTCTCCACCACCCCAGAGAACTCCCTCTTGCCTCCCCGACATACACCCAGGCAAGAAATAGCCACCAGCCAGGCTTGGCCCCACAGCAGCTTTTATTCCCACCTCACCACCCATCCCATGCTGCCAGTGATGGGGACTGAACCAAAAGCTGGGGGACTCCTATGGAGGGAGAGGGGATACCCCAACATGAAAAGGAGAATCTGAGGCATGGGGCTCCCTGAGAGCACAGGAGAGGCAGGACCTAGGTAAGGCAAGGCAGACCTCTGAGACCCACAAGTGCACACGGGCCAATGCTGGCTAAATAAATGAGGCTATGGAGCCTTTCCTTATGAGGGGATCTGGACCCAATGCTTGGGAGAAGGTGGGTGGGCTGGGAGGCCCAGTGTGCTGAGAGTGAGGACTCCCTTTTCTGGGGAGGATTCAGGCTGAGGGAGGCTGACTGCAGAGAGCCTCATGTCCCCTGACCCCTGATGGGGCTCCGGGTGCAGGGCAAGTGTTTGAGAATGCCGCCTTCAGGGGCAGGTCAAATGTCTGTGGTCGGGCTGACAAGTGGGTACCTCAAGTCTGGAATGGGAGTAGGGAGACAGAGCCTACAGTGGAGGGAGGGGCAGAGGGCTGGAAAGCCAGCATTGCCAGACCCTAAGCTCAGCCTGGTGCAGTTAGAGCAGTGAATCTGGGGTGCACATACCATCCCAGGCTGGGAGGGGGCAGCGAAAGGACGGAGCCCCCTTGTCCATCCCTAGGCTGCCCTGAGGGGGTCTGCAGCCTGCTGACTCACTTTGGGCCCATCCAGTGCACATGAGGCCCAGAGAGGGAAGCAAGTCACTGTGCAGCAATGCACAAAAAGTTGATATGACTCTGGTAACCTAACAGCCAGAGTCAGGGTGGGGGCCTGGAGGGTGAGCCGGGCAGTGGTGGGGTGACACATCAAGTTCCCTCCCAGCTTCTGTCCCACCCAGACCTTTCCTGCACAGCTATATCAAGTCCTCCTAGGAAGAAGAAACCAACCCTGAGCAGAGGTCTCCAATATCATCAGGTGCAGAGGCAGCCAGGGTGTGGATGCTGGCCTAATCATGCTCCCTAAAACTAAATCTGATCCTAAAAAGATCCAAACCAAAGAGAAACTTGACCAAAATAGTCAAGTCTTACAACAATACACTCTAAACACACACACAAAACAGCCACATGCTTGCACACACACCAATCTAGGGGCACAAGGCATACTCAACCTGTGTTCTCAGCACTGACTCAACCTGCACCCACCTAGGTGCACACCCGCACACACCTTGTGCTCTCACACCTCCATGGCCCCCTTCCCAGCAGAGCTCCGGAGGCTAGTGCCAGGGACTCAATGATGACTGCTGACATGGAGGGTGTAGAAAGCCCAGGGCTCAGGAACATAGATGACACCTGGGTACTTCTTCCTGAGTACAGGGTCATTCCACAGCCAGGCCACCCAGAGTGCCACAAGCAAGAGGGTGAGGGTAAAGGATGAGAAGAGGAAGAGGCCGTTGCTGTCCAGGAAGAGACGCTTGCGCTTCTGGTGCAGGACGAGGGCCAGCATGGCGAAGAAGGTGAAGATGAAGAGGATGAAGATCTGGCCCTCCGTGACCAAGTACCTGGAGACGCCAGTGGTGAGGTTAGGTGAGGTGGCTGCCATGGCAACTGTGTCTAGCCTGGCAGCCCTCCCCCCACTGGAGGGCCAGGCTGCCCTCCCCAGAAATCAGAGCAGCTCCTCTGGTGAGAGGGCTCGGAGAACCACGCCATGCTAACACACAGCAGAATATTACTTTGGCTTGTAGAGTTACTATTTTTAAATAGTTGTTTGTTGCCAATATTTAAATAACAGAATATGTGAAAATGGAGATTTCTGGCTTCTCCAGTCTTGTTAGGCTTTATTTCCACATGATAAAAACTGACTAGAGAAAGCATTGTTCCCCTTTAGAGAAAGCATTGTTCTGCAGTTTGCCACGGTCCTCACCGTCCCCCATTGCCTCACTTGCTGCCCACTTGATGTATTTCTGTTACCTGCTTGGTCCCTGTAGGCATTCTAAGTTTGGAATACAGTAGCAATTTATGGTGATTGTCACTATCATCTCCTTGCAGACTGGAATATAGTCTCAGATCACCCAAGTATCCTGCAGTGCCCAAGGCAGTACCTAGCATGTGGCCAGGAGCTCAGTGGCACTTATTGGAGGTCCACTCCCACTTACATTCAAGGAACTATAGGTCTGCAACTTAGAGGTTGTATGACCTTATGGGATGTCTATGACATCTTGGAGCTTCTGTTTTCTCACTTACGAAGGAGACATAAATGGCCCCTGTATATCTCCTATTGGCAAAGCATATCGCTCAACAAATGATTACTGCTGCTGCTACTGTAGCTGTTGCTGCACCAGCACACGGGTAAGAACTAGGCAGGTTGATACCAGTTATCAAAAGTGAAAAAAGAAAAAAAACTAGACAGCAAGTTTCCCTCTTTCTTTCCCTCTTACTATAGCTGTCACTCACTCCTTTTATTCCTTTTGCTCAGGGACCATACAGGCCCTGGTGGCCCTCTCAGCCTGGCAGGGGATGGGCCCTAGAGGTGTCCTGGACTTTGCCCCAGGAGAGGAGGTCCCTTTCATTTTTAGTGAGGCCTCCCAACAGAGAAGGTCCCAGTCTTGTCCCGGGTCCTTCCTCTAATACCCGCAATCCCCAGGTAACCTATCTCCAAGGCAGATGTGACGAGGAGGGCTGAGAACCTGGCTGAGGCCTACATCCTCTCTAACAGGAAGACAGAGTTGGAGGGAACAGAGAAACCAGGTGAGGGCTGGGCGTTGTGGCGGTTGCCTGTAGTCCCAGCTACTCGGGAGGCTGAGGCAAGAGAATCGCTTAGGCCCAAGAGTTTGAGGTTGCTGTGAGCTGTGAGGCCACGGCACTCTACCGAGGGGGACATAGTTAAGACTCTGTCTCCAAAAAAAAAAAAAAAAACACAGGCGAAGAGCTCCTAAGGCCAGGGAATTTCATCTCCATAATGCTTTGGACTGCACAAAGCTCTTTTTCTCCCCAAGATCCTCACCATCTCCTAAGAGGTAGAGAGGGAGGTGTCACCCATTTCACAGAAGAAGAAACTGATGCCAATAAGGCGCCACAGGACTTGGTGTTGAAAGTGGATTCTATCGGCCCGAGGGCAGTCCTAGGGTTCTGGGAGATGAAGTGTGAGGCTGGAGAGACTGCAACCTCATGCCTTTCTCCTACCTCCCTGCCATACTTAGGCCTGGGTTTCATGGTTGCAAAGAGGTCTTCGGTTCCCATTAGATATGGAAGGAAGCAGGGCCCAGAGCAGGCCAGTCACACCTGGGGCCATATAACAGGTCAGAGGTCGAGGGTGGAATTTACTGCTGTGGTTTATTCAGTGCCCTCCCCCATGTCCACTCACCAGTAGTACAGGCCACTGGGCATCACAAGGAGCAGGGCAGGCCCTGGCATCAAGCTCTCTGCTTTAGAGGCAGTGAAACAGCCACTGAAGTACGTGAAGAGGATGAGGAAGAAGGGGATGTACCTGTGACAGATAGGCCAGGGCCTGAGAGGGCTGTGCAGTGGTCCTGGCCCCACCTCCACCCAGGTCCTTCTTCCCATGGCCTCTGCACTGGCTCCTTGTATGTCCTGTGGAGTACAGGCCTCCGCAGTGCTGCTTCATGGTTTATACTACAGGCTTGGGCAAGGGGTGCTCCACTCCACCCAGCCTATCTTGTGCGGGGGGGTTAAGGGTGGGACAGAATACAGCAAGGGAGGCGGGGCTCACACACATCAGATGCCCAGGGGCTACAGGTGTAGGCCCTTTCCACCCTGCCCTGGCTGCTACTCACTCTATAGAAGGGAGGATCTCTATCTCACTCCCAGACACCTGCTGACTTGGAAACCTGTATACTGAGTGGGGCTGAAGACAGAGAGAGGGTCTAGGTCTGGGTTAAAAAAAACCAAAAAAAACAAGGGAGCTAGGCACCCATAGCACAGTGGTTATGGAGCCAGTCACATGTACCAAGGTTGGCAGGTTCGAACTCGGCCTAGTCCAGCTAAACAATGACAACTGCAACAAAAAAATAGCTGGGTATTTGGGCAGCACCTGTGGCTCAGTGAGTAGGGCACTGGCCCCATATAGCAAGGATGGCAGGTTCAAACCCGGCCCTGGCTGAACTGTAACAAAAAATAGCCAGGTGTTGTGGCAGGTGCCTGTAGTCCCAGCTACACGGGAGGCTGAGGCAAGAGAATCTCCTAAGCCCAGGAGTTGGAGGTTGCTGTGAGCTGTGACGCCACAGTACTCTACTGAGGGCGATAAAGTGAGACTCTGTCTCTACAAAAAAAAAAAAAAAAAAAGCTGGGTGTTGTGGCGGGTGCCTGTAGTCCTAGCTACTTGGGAGGCTAAGGTGGAAGAATGGCTTAAGCCCAAGAGTTTGCGGTTGCTGTGAGCTATGATGCCAGGGCACTCTACCAAGGACAACATAATGAAACTCTGTCCCAAAATAAAAACCCCAAAAACCAAAAAAACAAGGGAACCAGAACAGCACCTCCCACAGGGGCAGGGATGGAGGGACAACTCTATGAAGCCCCTACCCAGGCTTAGCCCACAGATTTATCCCCACATCTCATCCCAAAGTACCACCTCCCTCCTCAGCCCAGTAGGCTCCTCTTCCCCAATCTGCGCTCTCACCCCCCTCTTCTCTCCCCACGGTCCATCCTTACTACCCTCCTCCCATTCCCAGAATAATCCATTATTGCTCCAGGCCTCTACTCCCCTATCCCAACTCCAGCATCCTACAGGACAGGGCTTCTAAGCAAAGGCCCAAGACCTGGCAGGAGACCTGGCCAGACTCCAAGGACCTAGAAACCTCATACGGGGGTGAGGGGAAGAGTCCAGCACCCCAGTGAGGACTGGTTGGGGCTGGCTCTTGCCTCCTTTTCACCCTCTGCTCTCCCTGAGACAGGGTGGGAAGAGCTGCCCTGGGAGTTTTGAGGAGGGGGGAATACAAATAGCACTGCCCACCCCAATCCCTCTCAGATCCAGCTGGCAAAGAGCAGGTCTGACACGGTGGGGAACCCTCCTGCATCTCCCCCTCTGCTCCCCGCCCTGCAGCCACCTGGGGGGTTGTTTATCAGAGCTGAGTCCTCCTCCCTGCCACCTCCCCAGGCTTGGAAGGGAGGGATGACAGCTGCCCGCTGCCCTCTGGTGGCTGCAGTGAGCACTGCGGGCTGGGAGGAGGCAGAGGGCGAAGCTGGTAGTCCTCGGGACTGTCAATCCCGCTGAGTCTTGGGACAGCCTCTCAGAGCCCGGCTCAGGTGCCTTGCAGGGAAAGAAGAGGCCATTCCAACCGTCTTGCTCAACACACGGAGTCCTAGGGCCCATGAGCCTTGTCCAGTGTGTCCCGTGTCCCTGAGCCAGTGGGCCTCTGGGATAGACAGACACGTCACTCACCACATGGAGTGGCCCAGGTACTCGTCATAGTAGTAAAGCAGCTCAAAGGAGTCGATCTGAGGGTTAGAGGGAGATGTCAGTCCAGGGGACTGTGCTGGGGCCCCAAACAGTGCCTCTAGCCACCCTCCTCCCACTCTCAGGGCCTCACCCCTAGATGGGAGTCCCTCATGTGCCACTTTCTAATAATGCAGCTTGGGGATAGTGACAGTGCCCTCAGGTACCAGTATGCTTTAGTAGGGCAAGGGCAGTGATGTGTTAAGGCAATTTCTTTACTCTGAAGACAGACTGTGCTGATGAGGCTGACACATGGGGGAGTGGGAGGTGGCCTCACCAGGGTCTCAGGCTTGAGATTCTTGATGATGGGGTTCTCCCGGACAGACAGGTGGTGCTGGTAGCCACTGAAGAGCAGGCGGTGGTTGATGGAGTCGCCCACCAGGTGGATGCTGGCGCCCATGATGAAGGTGATGATGCTGATGTAGGTGATGGAGCGTGGCAGGCTGCGTGGGGACCGCTCGATGAGCTGAGGTTCAGAGTGAGGCCAACAGCATGACTCTGTGTGACTCTATCTCAGTATGCCACCTTCTGCATCCCTCTCTTTCGCCTGGGCTGGAAATTGCCAGCTGGAGAGTCACTTCAAAATAGGTGGATCCCTTTCGCAGGCCAGCCCAGCCTCCAGATTCTCATATAGCCACTGTGAACCCAGCAGGGGCTAGGAACAGCATTTCCTCCCAGGGAGGAAATAAAGGGCATAACCAGTGTCTAAGGTCATATCAGAGCCATGTGCTGGACTTGACAAGCAGGCCTTTGATACTGGAGTCCAGGCTCCAGGCCCAGCCCTCCCATTAACCCCAGCTGTGCCTCTGGGTAGCTGGGTTGGCCGGCTGAAGGGATCCCAGTTTCTGAGTGATTGGACCCTGGCAAACATGAAGAAAATGTCTGGAATGGGAGCAGGTGCTTCTGAAATGACATCATTTCACTGAAAACACATCCCTGAATTTTGAGATCATACCCTTCTACTTCTGAAGATTTGAAATGTCTTTCTTCAAAACAAAATGATGGGGATAGTAGATGGTGGTCTAGGTTGAGTGTACCTCCTTATTTGCAATGCTTGGGACCAGAAGTGTTTTGGATTTTGCATTTTTTTTCACATTTTGAAATATTTGCATATACATAATGAGATATGTTGGGGACGGAACACAAGTCTGAACATGAAATTCATTTATGTTTCATACATGCCTTATACAGATAGTATGAAGGTAATTTTATAAAATATTTTAAATAATTTTGGGCATCAAAGTTTGTGTTAAGCAGTTGTGTATGGAATTTTCCTCTTGTGGCATCATGTCGGTGCTCAAAAAGTTTCAGAATTTGGAGCATGTCAGATTTTGGATTAGAGACTCTCAGTATATAGTAGTTTTAAGAGCCCTTATTTGACAAAGTGCAAAGCCAGAAGCCTTTGCTCTGGGCTGTCAGTGACATCTCAAAATCAGAGCCCTGTAGAGCACAGGATTGAGTTCAGTCCAGTGCTGCCTTTCTTTTCTTTGAGACAGAGACTCACTTTGTTGCCCTGGGTAGAGTGCTGTGGGGTCACCTGCCTGCCTACTTTTTTAGAGACTGGGTCTTGTTCTTACACAGGCTGGTCTCGAACTCCTGAGCTCAAGCAATTCACCTGCCTCCATGTCCCACAGTGCTAGGATTACAGGCCTGAGCCACTGTACCTGGCCCCCAGTGCTGCCGTTCCTTTGGCCCCTGGCCCCCACCTACCTTTGCAGGCCCCTGACCACTCTCTGGACTACCCCAACACCTCCATCTCAGCCTCCCCAAACGTTTTCTGATTTTCCAAGCCCAACCTAGCCTTCAGATCCTTCTGCCTCAACCTCTCCTACTTCACCTGCTGCCACACCAGGGTGTGGCCCAAGCCAAATGCCTGTCCTGGGGGGGGGGGCCTTCTCTTTCCCTCACGGCTCTGCCTCCCCTGGGCCCCAGGCCCCTGACATACCCCTCTACCACAGCCTTCATCCCCTAGCAGTTAGCAGGGGAATGCCTAAGTCAGGGTCCAGGCCTTGGCACTGGTCTCCTGCCAGGCAGTTGGATGAATGGGGCTGGAGGGTAGACAACCAGGGGTAGATGACCTGGACTGTACCTTGAGCAGGAGAAAGGGTGTGATGACATTGTAGGCCATGTGGAAGTAGTCCCCCACGCTGGGCTTGTTGAGTGGAAACCATTCAAGAGGGAACACCAGCTAGGTAGCAAGAAGAAGAACAGGCTCATGTGGGCACAGCCATGAGGCCCTTGGAAGCCTGCCCCACCCCCATCATGTACAACTCAATTCCTGCTGTGATCTCTAGGAATCCTCTTGGCATCCCTGGGATGAAGGTATTCTTGGATTGAGAAAATGAGTGTAAGTAAAGGCACACCGACTTATCCCCAGTGACACAGTAGATGTAAATCCAGGACCTGACTCTGTGCCCTTTGCACAGTGGAATCTCCCTGGGTACTAGCCTGTGAGTCAAGAGGCTCTTTTGGGACTCAGTTGTGCCACCAACTTACTGGGTGACCCTGGGCTAGTTCTTCCCCTCTCTGGGCCTCAGTTTCCCCATCTGTAACACGGGAGGTGGCCCAGGTAGTCTACTTAGAACCTTAGGGCTCTGGTACACCCAGGGCCTATCATGATGACAGTGTCACCTGACCACTAGGCCTAGGTGTGGAAAAATGCACTATCCACTGTGTGGATGGACTCTTCTAAATCAAGTGCAAGTATACATTAGGAGACAAAGTAGGAAACATGGGATTTCTACAAAGTAGCTTCAATTCTTCCTCCTTACCTTCCCTAAGAGAGGAAGGTGGCCTGGCCAGGGGGCAGTTCCCCCTTCTGTAACACTCTCTCTCCCCTCTTGGTCTACCTCTAAATGTTGGCCTTGTCCAGGAGAGTGTGAAAAACCCCATGCAAGGTCAAAACATTTTACTAAACTGTACTCCTAGTATCTGTTAAATGAAAACACATGTAATGACCAAAAGTTTCAGTCAGAGATTTAAATGTTGCTCTCTTTTAACTCAGAAATCCCATATTGGGATCCATCCATCTATCTGTTATCAGTAAGGGGCTTTGTTGTTCTTCCAGTATTAATCCCTTGCTTGGAGGCCACCACAGTATATTGAGGTATGAAGCAGCCTCAGAAGGAAAGGGATGGTTTCACCAGATGGCACAAAAAAGCAGTTAGCTAAGGCTCAGAGGCCTGTGTAGATTCAGCCTAAACTTTTTTTTTTTTGAGACAAAGCCTCAACCTGTCACCCTGGGTAGAGTGCTGCGGCATCACAGCTCACAGCAACCTCCAATTCCTGGGCTAAAGCGAGTCTCCCGCCTCCACCCCCCCAAGGAGCTGGGACTACAGGCACCCGCCACAACGCCCGGCCTTTTTTTGGTTGCAGCCGTCATTGTCGTTTGGCAGTCCCGGGCTGGATTCGAACCCGCCAGCTCAAGTGTACGTGGCTGGCACCTTAGCCCATTGAGCCACAGGCGCCGAGCCCAGCCTAAACTTTTCATCTCCACAAAAATGGTGCTGGCCCTAGGGAGCGGGGAAGGACAGTGGGGATACCATCCTTTGTCTCCCATAGCCCTTTGGCCTGAAATTTGGTTAAACCTGGTTTACCTGCTTCAAGACACAGACTGCAGGCATTATACTGTGACTGTTCAGAGTTGGGACACAGTTCCCCGACCCCCACTTGCTGGCAGGTGCCTGATTTCCCAGTCACAGAGCTAAAGCACATGAAGGCATCCAGGCCTGTTCTTTCAGTTCACTAGGAGATAAAAGCGAAGGGACTTGTCTACAGTCACTTGGCTAATCCACATCACACTAGTCTCTCCAGTGTCAGTCAGGGCTCTGTCCACAGTCCCACTCACCATGGCAATGGGACGGCCAAAGTCCAGAACCCAGTTCTGCAGCGTGAAGTAGAACCAGAGGTCGAGGTGGAAGGGCGCCGTGCAGGTGGCCTCCTCAGCCTTGATGGAGCTGTGCCTGGGAGAAGCAGACAAGAGGGGTCAGCTCTCTGTCCTGTCAGAATCTTCCCCTGCATGAGCCATAAAAGGGGATGGGGACTTGTGAGCAGGAGGAGACGCTGCCAGCTGAGTTCTAGGGATAGAATTTTGCTAGAAATACCGGGGACTGGCCCTGTGGTCATGGGGGAGAACTTTAGCTTCCTTGTCGGAAAGGAAACTCACAAACAGGTGTGATGATTGTTGGACATTCTCCCCTATAGAATAATGGGGGAAATAAATAAGGCAAAGGATGTAAACGCGGCTAAAAAATGTGAAACATGACGATGAATGACAGCAGCTAAGCTTTATTGAGTGCTTATATATTCCAGGCACTACTGTTAGCGGCTTACATGTATCATCTCATTTAACCCATTTAATCCTCACAGAAATCCTCTGAGGTTGGAATATTGCCCTCATTTTACAAGTGAAAAAATTGAGGCCCAAGTGATTAAGTAACTTGCCCAAGTTCATACAGCCAAGGATGTGATCCCAAATGATTATGCCCCAGAGCTTATACTTTTAGGTCCCATTCCATGGTTGTGTCCACAGCAACTGGTCTATGGGAAGGGCAAGTGACTGAGAGAGTGATCACAGCCCTCCAGTGGCTCAGGTGGCGAGGGCCTCTGTACCCCTCAGCTGTGAGGAGGTTAGCTTGGGCTGCTGGCAGTCCTCCTCTCACCAATCCACAGTGGGGCCTGAGAAGGAAGCCCGCAGGGACATGTTGATGTGACAACTTGGGAGCCTGTCTCTCTCACAAAGCGAGAGGTCATCTGCTGTCTACAGTTGTGCTGAAGTTCAAGGGCCAGTACTGCCTCCTCTAGGAAGGCTTCCCTGAGCAGGCTTTTCCCAAAGTCCCACCAGCCTACTACAGGGAATGAACGCTTCTCTGCTAACTCCGTCTAGCCATGTCAGAGTGGGGCTGGAGCCATGTTCTCCCATCTCGACCCTCAAGAAGAGTGGTGCCCTTTAAGGTCCTCTCTACTCATGCACCACCCCACCAGAGTCCAAACCCTCTTTATAAGCGTCCCTGGCATTACTTGCACACCTCCAGTGGTAAGCAGCCCATTACCTCTAAGATGCTGGTGGTGTGAGTTGCATTGTCCTATTTATGCCAAGGACAGGTGCTGTGGGACACAGATCTGCATTCTCCAGCATTCTCAGCTCAGTACTTGGTTCATGCTCAGTAATTACTGGCTGATTTAAACCACTCACAATTACCTGTAACTGCTTTTCTCCTGGCAAATTAGCTTAGAGCAGTGGTTCTCAACCTACCTAATGCTGCGAACCTTTAATACAGTCCAAAGGGGTTGCGACCCACAGGCTGAGAACCGCTTGCTTAGAGGCACCATAAAGACCTACCTCTGTCAACGCTGTGATTGCTTCCATAATTTTCCGGGATCCTTTGAACCAGGTCCAAGGATGAGCCACATTGGGTTGGTAGATCAACAACAGGGAGGCAAGCTCTTGGGGTGATCTCAGGCAGGCAAGACAGGTGGAATAGCCCTTCCCGGGTCAATTAAGTCTTCCTGTCCCCTCTGCTCAGTATCCCCTCCACTTATTGAGCACCAGTTGTGTGCTACACTAGGAGCTTTACCCACACTCTCATCTGATCCTTGCACTAACTCTAGGAGGCAGGAACAGTTACCCTCCTGCTTAAGGATGAGGATGCTGAAGCTTAGAGGGGTTAAGCTCTTGGTCCAGGCCCTCCATATAGTAAGAAGCTGCAGAAACTAGTCCTTCTTCAGCGCCTGCTGCTCCTTCTGATGAGAGATGATGTTTCCTTGGTCACAGGGAGGGCCAGTGACCCAGACTGGCCTGGTGGGACTTTTATATTAATAACCAGAGTTGGGGAAAAGAGCTCCTTTCTTTCTGGTGCTGGGGCTCTAAGGATGCAAGCCCAGTGTCGCGGGCAGCCAAGTTTCCACCCTCAGGAGACAGCTAGGTGAGAAGCCTTGCAGAGAGGATCAAGAGAGGGAGAAAGGGCCCCCATAGTGTTCATACTCCCTGGCATCCCCAGGCCAGTGGCCCGGCCATGTGAGTCAACATATTCCCTTTTGCTAAGGGTGCTGCAGTTCACATTGGCTTTCTGTTACTTGCAACCCAAGAGTCCTGAATGGCGCAGAATTCAAACCCTGGCTTATATGAATTCAAGACATGTTCACGACAGCTTGCTCTTCCATTGTGATGATTACAGTAAGCCAAGTGGCTTACCAGGAGATCAAGTTAGAAAGGGATTGGCAAAAAATGGAGCTGTATGCAAAGCCTACATGAAGGAAGAGAGCCTTGAAGCACTGCTGGGAGGATTTAACTGGGCAGAAAGCAGCAGGAGGGTAGGGTTAGAGACCTGCAGGTGCTACTGAGAAAGGCCCCGCGCTGGGAGTTGAGGTACCCGGTTTACTGAAGAGAGGAAGAGAGGGAGGGGGGTTGGGTTTTCAGAATGGGCAGATATTCAGGGAGTAACTGTGAGGACAGCTCAGGGGTCTGACACAAGTGAACAGCATAGAGACCCTACCCTGCCCCTTCCTCTTAACGACCATCATGGCAAAACCTCTAAAAGCAGACAGTGACAACCTCCTGAATGTGGATAGGGGAGAATAAGAGCCCTTAGTGTTTTGCTCTGAAACCTCCAAACTGGGCTAAGAATTTAGTACAAGGAATAAAGAGATTCTAAAGCCTTGGGAAACACTTAGGTGTGTGTCTCTTGAAGTTATGAGTATATACGGACGTATTAGGGGCTCAAGAACTATTTCTTTTACTTAGGAAGCATCTCAGTCAAAGGGAATTCCTGTCATTAGTCTAGCCTAGCTTAGCAGGGCGGGAAAACAAAAAGGCAAGCACAGGGCAGACACCCAGCTTAGGAATAAGACTGATCAGTGTCTGACTGGTTTTCTTCTCTTGGGACTCTGACTACAGGAGGAAGATCATTAAAGGTAAGACAGCTTCTCCCCTAGCCCCTCGTCCTGGAGATGAGAAAACTTGTTCCAAGGTCCTGAGTCCACACACTGAGCCCCCAGCCTCTGCCAGCTTTTGTTCTCAATCACCAGCAACTGCTGCTGGAAATAATGGTGAAAGCACAATGGCCAGTAATCTGCAACAAGCTGATCTCTCCTCCACAGTTTTACATATCTACCATGTGGGGAAACTGACACCATGACAGGTGGGAAGTGTGTACCATATAGTTAAAATCAGCAGCCTCTGTAGGACTGTCTATCGGAAAAGGGTCTCAACTGAAAAAGTCAAGCAATGATCCATGAATTGGGTCATTTAAAAAGATAAATTTAACTGTGGTAGAAACAGCTAAAAGAAGCAAATGTGATTGTCTCTGGTGCCAAGGAGAGATGGAACAGGGGACTGTTGTTTTTTAAAACTATAAGCCCTTCTGTGTTATTTGATTTAATCATGTGCATTAATTACTACTTTGATCATAATATAAAAACTGTCAACAGATCAGGTAGAGACTAGAATGGGTTACCTTGATAGGTAATAAGCATTTTTTCAATAAAGATATGTAAACAATGCATGGCTGTAGCAGAGGGGACCCAAGCATCCTAAGAACCAGAAAAGATGATTCTGTCTACTGTCTCAAACAGCGGTGATACTGGGAATGGGCCCAGAGGTTCCACTGAGGGGGCAGAGACACCCTTGTAGAGAACCCCTCACACTAATTCTGTAACACCCTGGCTGCTAGGGAGCCCATGCAGGGATACAGAGGGAACTACCCCTCAGCAGCTAAAGTGGAGTAGTAAGAACAAAACCCCTGGATTTTGGCTCTGGTTTTTGCCAGCGAATAATATAACCTCTTTGGGCCTCAGTTTCTGCACCTGTACATTGGAAGTGACATTAGAGCAGCTCATTGTAGAGGCTGAGTAAGAGGCTGGACATGGGAGGCCCGCACATGAGATAAAGTGGTGACCATAACTGACACTCACAGGCTGTTCTAATTGGGCTACCAGAGGGCAGTCAAAGACCCCCAACTTGAAAAAAAAAAAAAAAAAATTGGCTCGGCGCCTGTGGCTCAACAGGCTAAGGCGCCAGCCACGTACACCTGAGCTGGTGGGTTCAAATCCAGCCCGGGCCCGCCAAACAACAATGACGGCTGCAATCAAAAAATGGCCGGGCGTTGTGGCGGGCGCCTGTAGTCCCAGCTACTTGGGAGGCAGAGGCAAGAGACTCGCTTGAGCCCAGGAATTGGAGATTGCTATGAGCTGTGATGCCACGGCACTCTATCCAGG
>CAUYRH010129653.1:0-11595 GCA_963574655.1 Perodicticus potto
ATTTCATCATGTGGGCTAATCTTACTGGCGTTAGATGATATCTCAAGGTAGTTTTGATTTGCATTTCTCTGATGATTAAGGATAATGAGCATTTCTTCATGTGTCTGAAGGCTGTGTGCCTGTCTTCTTTAGAGAAGTTTCTTATTGCAGGGGAAGATGGGGAAAGGGGAGAGGGAGGGAAGGGGAGGGAGAGGGTGGGGGGAGAGAGGATAAAGGGCGGGATCACACCAGTGGTGTATATTTGAATGGTCAGGAGAAAACTTCTAAATACGGATCAAAAATGTTCTCACGTAGTAATGAGAAAGTCTCTTGAATGTTATCGCAATCAAGTTGATGAAAATATCTCCGACTGTATCTGAAGCCCGCACACTGTACCCCATGATTGAATTATTGTACACAGCTATGATTCAATTTAAAAAAAAGAAAATTTAAATATACATAATAAAAAATTTAAAAAATTAAAAAAAATATGTCCAGCAATTCTCCCCCTACGTATAAATGAAAACCTATGTTCAACTGCTATTTTTTTCTTTTACAAAATTTGTTTTTAATTGACAAATAGAATTATATGTGTATATATTTACAGTGCACAACAAGACTTCTTGATTACATATATATAATATATCATAGAAAGGATAAATAAAGCTTATTAACCTACACATTATCTCAAATGCTTCTCCTTTTTCTTTTTTTTTGAGACAGAGCCTCAAGCTATCACCCTGGATAGAGTGCTGTGGCATCACAGCTCACAACAACCTCCAATTCCTGGGCTCAAGTGAGTCTCCTGCCTCCACCTCCCAAGCAGCTGGGACTACAGGCGCCCACCACAACACCCGGCCATTTTTTGGTTGCAGCCATCATTGTTGTTTGGCAGGCCCCGGGCTGGATTTGAACCCGCCAGCTCATGTGTACGTGGTTGGCGCCTTAGCCCATTGAGCCACAGGCGCCGAGCCATAGAAAGTATCTTTTTGTTTGTTTGTTTGTTTTTTTGTTTTTCCTCAAATTTTGGCCAGGGTCAGGTTTGAACCCACCACCTCCGGCATATGGGGCCGGCGCCCTACTCCTTGAGCCACAGGTACCGCCCAATACTTCTTATTTTTCATGAAAACACTTCACATCTATTCTTTTTGCAATTTTCAAGAATGCAATATTTTGTTACTAACTATAATTACCATGACATATAATAGATCTTTTAAAACTTTTCCTACTACCTGACTGACATTTTGTACTCTTTGACCAACATCTTCCCACATCCCCATCCCACCTCGTGGTCTCTGGTAGCCACCATTCTACTCTCTGCTTTTGAATTTGAGATTTCACATATGAGCGAGAAGATATAGAATATGTCTTTCTGTGCCTGGCTTATTTCACTTAATGTCATGTCCTCCAGGTTCATCACTGCAAATCATGGGCTTTCCTTTTTTTTTAATTAAAGGTAGAATAATATTTCATTGTGTATATATCCCATGTTTTCTTTATTCATCCACTGATGGTCACTTAAGTGGCTTCCACATCTTGTCTATTTGTAAATAATGCTGCAATAAACATCAGATATCTCTTCAATATATGATTTTATGTTTTTCTTTGATAAATACCAAGTAGTGAGATTGCTGGATTATATGTGGGAGTTTTGTTTTTAGTTTTTTGAGGAGCTGCCATGATGTTTTCCATAATGATTGTATTATTTACATTCTATGCAAGAGTGTGCAAGAGTTCCCTTTCCTCCACATGTTTGCCAATGGTTATCATTTTTTGTCTTTTTTACTAGCCAGTATGAAGTAATACATCCTTGTGGTTTTAATTTGCATTTTCTTCTTTTTTATTTTTACATACACGTGTGTTTATTAGGTTTTTACTTTTTGCTCAACTGCTATTTTTGATGACTTTAAGCAGTGTGCTTTGAAGATATTTCTGTTAAGGACGAATAGAAACAGGACAATGAAGGGAAGTCAATGTCATTTGACCTCTACCACATGCCAGATGGTGTGTTACACAGGTTGTACATATTATGTTAGGACTAATGTGTCTTTCCTAAATGTGAACAAATAAGAAATAACAGATAAAACTTTCTTTTATTCTTTAATGCATCTGTCAAATATTTAATACATTTCTATTGTATTGGGCATTGCTTTGCGTGCTGGGTACATGAATTTTAAAAAAAAAGGAAATGAAATGATGAGGTTCCTATTCTCAAGGCACTTAAACCTTAGTGGGGTTGGAAAGACATAAAATAACAAGAGAAAAAAACAAACTCTGTGGTAAACAGTTCAGATATTTTTTTCCAAACTCATTGGAAGTTTATGATCTACTTCTGTGTTTCTCTAACCTGGATGTATAATTGGAATTACCTGGAAAGTTAAAAGAAAAGAATAATAGAGCTCATTGCGTTTTTTCATCTCTCGGGATTATTCTAACACGGTAAGCACAATCTCTGTATTCTTAAGAGTGAGGGACAGCATGAGATACTTGGAGAGGTTTTTTAATTTTTATTTTTTAGACTTCTCTTCAAATAAACACTGTAAAGAAGCTGATAAACTTCAAAGGACAGCCCATTTATTGCAAGTAGGAGGGCTGAGCCTTGAACACACATTTTTCTAACTGCATTGCAATACACTTTTTATACACATCAGCTATAAGACTTTTTTTTAGTGAATACCATCCTCTTAATTTCTCACTCATTTTTCGATTTAGAATCTCAATTTTTTTGGTTCTTAGAAAAGGCCATAAGAAAACCTAACAGAATTATGAGCAGAGTTTTACTCTTATATTTCAATTCCTGAGTTGATTACAGATAATTATTCATAAGAAGGGTGAAGAAACTTAGAATAACTTTAGTTTTTGTATAGAGTCTGAACATTGTTTTCTTAAAATTTGTTTCCCCATCCTTCCTTTTCCAGCTTAATAGGAGATTTAAGATACAATGGTGCATCAGTGGATAGAAGTCCGTCTCTGGTATGGTCTGAGGGTTTGCGGCAATATTTTTTCATTTGTAAGCATCAAGTTGGTTGGCTTTATTTGAAATAAAGGCAGAATTTAAAGATAAGAGATTTTTATAGTGACTAAATCTTTATTTTAGCTTGATATCAATTCACATAACCTAAGTGACTTATATCCAATATGTTTTTAGAATCAAATACTAGAGAAAAACAAAACTTTTTTAAAAAATCCAATTGTGATTTTTATATTTTACCAAATATCAGCTGGAAATAAGTAATAGAAATTTAACTAGAGACTCAAGGGACTGTCTATTAAAATTCAGTGTTAATATAAAATGTGACCTCTAGTAGACCTATTTTTTCAGTGCATACAAATAACTTAATTGTGTTGGCACAAGTAAGTGTTTTGTATGTGTATAAAGAGGTTGATAAACGTTTATTAATTACCAACATCCCCCACCATCAAGAGACTTAAAATATGTTAGCAGAAGGTCAGATCAAGATGGTAAGAGATACCTGCCTTTCATTGAGTTTTTGAACAAATATTTATTTTGTTGAATGAAGCAGTTCTGAAAAACAGACACTATCTGATAACCATGTCTCCAGATGTCACTGCCAGCCACTCCACTCATGTAGGAAGCTTCTCTTTCTGGTCCAAGAGTACTTGTTAACAAGACTTAAATACTTGATTGTATCCCTTTGCCCCACCCAATTGCAGAATTATTAATAGAACTATACCATGAGAAAAAATTAGTAATAATTAAAAACCAGAAATGCTATCTTAGTTCTTTCTCCACGATGCTCCTCTCTCATTATAAGCTGACTTCTTTCTATCCCAGGACCCAAAACCAATGCCACTGTTCCCAGAACTTCTGTCCTGGGAAGCTTCTAAGCTTCTGTAACTCAGGAAACCACTAGCCCAAAGGTATCTTTGTGTAATAGGCAAATGTACCACAGCTAAAATTCAGCTAAGTGAGATCTCAGCACCTATTAGTCCCCAGTCTGGTATTTAAGAGGCCTCGTGCAGCTCCCGGGATTAACCAAACCCACCATTGTCAGGATGAGGGTTAGGAACCTTCTATTCTTAGTCAGGGTGTTTTTCAGGGTCTCTGTACAACTCTGACATCAGATATCAGACAACAAAACAATTTTGTGGTGTGGCAAGGGGAGGAATTATGGTTGTGTGTGTGTCTATATTTCAGATTACAACAATTAAAATCATGTTTTCATGTTGGCCCCTGCCCTGGGAGAGCCACAAGAAGAAGGGTTGACTCCCACCTACCAGGCTGTCACCTGACATATTCAGCCTTAGCAGACGAGGGCCAGTTTTTGGCCCAGAGCAGAAGAGGGAGACGACATCAGCTGCCACCCTTCCTGACTGTTTTCCTCAGTCTTTGGAACAAGACCCGACAATCAGTGTGTAGGGGGTGGGGTGGGGTGGGGTTTTCTTTTGGCAATATAGGGGGTATTTTTCAATAGAAATAAGATACCAGTAATGTACCTGTGTGTTATAGGCACAGAAAAAGAAATGGAATAATAGAGGATGAAATTGAGTCCTTCCTTGCTTTAGGTTCCTTGGACTAATATCATCCAAAGGGCTCAGTCGGTTCTGTCTAGTTTGAGCCAAAAGAACTAGTGTCTGACTTCTAACGGACAAAGGCCTTTGGAAATGGAAAACAGACAGCAGAGTCAGTATTTGTTACCTATTCAGATGCCCAATGTGTTTTTTCTTTAGTATAGGCCAAACCTGTCATTTTAACCAAAATTACCAAGTGGAAACTAAAAGCAAAGCCAAAATCTAGAAAGCAGTGAGAGATTATTTATATGATAACTTTATCTATAGGGAAAACAACACTTTATCTATAGGGATAACTTTATCTATAGGGGAAAAAAAGCAAAGTAGCAGCAGAATTCTCATCATGAACCACTGAAGAAGTAGCTCAACTGAAAACCCTGGATATTATATATAAAATAAACACAGAAACACTCTGTAGGGTGGAAAGGAGAAGCCAGAATGGCTAAAAGCCCCAGTACCAGAAGAATGGCATGTCTCACACCTTTTACAAAAAATAATTCAAAATGGGTCACTGAGTTAAGTGTAAAACTATAAAGCCTTTTAATAGAACACATAGGAGAAAATCTTCCAGATTTAGAGGTAGGCAAAGAGTTCTTAGATTTCACTCTAAGCATGATTCATAAAAAGAATATTAGATCGATACATTAGACTTCATCAAAATTTAAAAATTTTGCCTTGTGAAAGAAGATGAAAAGAAACTACAAAGTAGAAAAATTTTTCAAACAATGTATCTGACAAAAGACTAGTATCCAAAAATCTATAAAGAACATTCCACCAAAGGGGATGGCAAATAAGCACATAAGAGGTATTTGACATCATTAGCCATTAGGAAAGTATAAATTAAAACCATCAATGTAAGAGACTCCTCTGGGTCAAAGACAGAATGATTTGAGCATCGTAAGAGGGATCACAATGAACCGAAATATTTCAGACATGGTTTTATCTACAAGTTCATCAGGTTTGATTAAAAAAAAAAAAATCTTATCTTCCTCCTTTAGAGTATCTTGTAGAAAAATCTCATTTATTTATAAAACTGAAAAAAGAATAAAAGGGAAGAGTCAAAGATTGATTTGTCTTTTCCTGTGAGAATTTTTCTGAGGGAAACCACATAGCTGGTGAGGGGACGTTTCTTTATGGAAACATAAATGGTATGGTAGAAGGTTGCCAATTTGCAGCCCCTGATGATAGATTGCAATGACGGGTAATGGGTCATTCTAGATCAGGGATTCTCAACTTGAGGGTCACGACCCCTTTGGGGGTCAAACGACCCTTTCACGGGGGTCACCTAAGACCATCCTGCATATCAGATATTTACATTACAATTCATAACAGTAGCAAAATACAGTTATGAAGTAGCAACGAAAATAATTTTATGATTGGGGGTCACCGCAACCTGAGGTGATGTATTTCAACATGTATTAAAGAGTCATGGCATTAGGAAGGTTGAGAACCACTGTTCTAGATGATTTTTTTTTTTTTTTTTGTAGAGACAGAGTCTCACTTTGTTACCCTCGGTAGAGTGCTGTGGCATCACACAGCTCACAGCAACCTCCAACTCCTGGGCTTAGGTGATTCTCTTGCCTCAGCTTCCCGACTAGCTGGGACTACAGGCGCCCACCACAGCGCCCGGCTATTTTTCTGTTTTGCAGTTCGGCCAAGGCTGGGTTTGAACCCGCCACCTTCGGCATATGGGGCCGGCGCCCTGCTCGATGAGCCACAGGTGCTGCCCCTAGATGATGATTTTCATTGGTTGCTAATACCTCAGGCAGTATGGACCTGCTGATGAAAGTGCAAAAATGTGAGTACAGCTCTATATCTAACGTCCAATTTAAAGGAAGCCCAGGGAACAGAACAGGTTGAAGAGCAGAAAAATTCAAGCCTTGAGATCTCCAGAGACTAATGATCTGGTGTCTTTAAAAAGACATTGTAATGATAAGAGAGATCAAAATTGTGAGAGAGATGAAAAGAATGAGAAAAACAGAGTAAAGGAGAGGACAGAATGCAAGATGGGAATTCATAATTTGGAAATACTTAAGAAAGTCAAATCATCGCATTGCATTTGTAAATCTTATTTTGATCCTGATCTGAAGAAACTGAGAATTATTTTAAAGAAAGAAACTATTAACCTTATCTTGATGATTATGTATTAAAAATTTATTTTTTATTTTACCTTATTCTGTGTATGATAATAATTTTAGTATTATGATTTTTAAAAGAACTCTTAACTTTTTGAGGAAAATATTTAGATGAAATAATATGATTACAGGTGTTAAAATGCATTGGGGGAGGTTGGATGTGGTTGCTCACACCTGTAATCCTGGCATTCTGGGAGGCTGATGCAGGACGATCACTTGAGCTTAAAAGTTTGAGGCCAACTTAAGGAAAAGCAAAACCCTATTTATTCTAAAAATAGAAAAATTAGCCAGGCATCATGGCAGGTGCCTATAGTCCTAGTTCACTTGAATTCAGGGGTTTGAGGTTGCTGTGAGCTAGGCAGGTGGCATAACACTGCAGCCTGGGCAATAGGGTGAGACCCTGTCTAAAAAAAAATTGAAGTAAAGACCCCCATGAGGATATAGGGGCAATAATTGGTGAAATTGAGTGAGGAGTAAAGTGAGTTTATTAAGCTTCTTTGTCAAATGCGTATATGTATATGTCTAAACTTTTTCATAATTAAGTCTGTAAAGCATCATTCAGGATGTACAGACTGTGTGACAGAAGATGCCAGAGGTCATCAGGCTTTAAGGAAGAGGGGAGATTTTCAAAAGAGTAGCAAAGTAATGGTCACAGTATATAGTACAAGTTGAGTATCCCTAATCAAAAAACCCAAAAGTCAAAATGATCCAAAATTTGAGATTTTGAGACACTGACATGTTGCTCAAAGGAAATGCTCACTGGATCATTTCAGAATTTGGATTTTTAGATTATACATGGTCAACTGGTAAGTATGTAATACAAATATTCTAAAATTCAAAAAAAATTCAGAATCCAAAACAAGTCTGGTCCCATGAAATGCTCGGGATATCGAACCTGAAATGTGCATGAATAAAC
Source organism: Perodicticus potto (assembly GCA_963574655.1). NCBI lineage: Eukaryota > Metazoa > Chordata > Mammalia > Primates > Lorisidae > Perodicticus > Perodicticus potto. Next base: position 7,564 of record CAUYRH010129653.1, read on the forward strand.
CTTGGAAACAGGCAGTGGGATTAACGAGTCCCAGAAACAGGGTCTGAGGCAGCTAGAAAGGGATACATTATGTTTACAGTTATTTATCTGCTCTTAGAAAGGGCAAAATTAATCTACATTATTTGGCAATGTATATCAAAGTGGAAAAATGATAAATAAAGGCAAAAAAGGGGTTATTCCCAATGCCAGAATATTGGCATGGGAAAGGAAGAGGATCTTTTTCCTTCTGGTAACAACCTAGTTTTTGATCTCTGGGTTAAAAATTTGTAAACAGGTCTTCATTGTATCCTCCTAACTTAAACTGCATACATATTTGTTGCACCTTTCTCAATGAATATCACATTTCTCAATTTCAAAAAGAATTTTAAGGAGGAAACAAAGCAATAATTTGAGGGCAGCATCATGGAAGGAAGCAAGCCCAGCCCTTGCCCCGGTGTGAAGATACTGCGCAGAGACCACCCAGTTGGGGAACAGCATTCCCGGGAGAACAGGGCAAGGGACATTCTGCGGAACGAAGGAGAACGGCAAAGCATATGCTTTTGCAGCAATGAATAAAGACAGGTGACCTTTGCCTAGGAGACCAGTAGCTGAATGGTTTTCTTCTCTGAGATGGTAGAAAGTATAGGACAGAGGGAGTTGATTGTAAGCAACAGATCTCAACACTCTGAATGGAACTGTGGATAAAGTTGTTTAGTGCCTGAGCTAGCCTAGGACTGCAGGATTCTAAATCTGGTTTTTACCAACAGCTTCTTCCTGGTCAGGGAGGCAAGCCGCCAGCCCATCCTGAGGCCACTAAAGTCTGTGGGACCTGACAGCCACCAGACACATCTGATCCATCAGTCTGCATCTTTCTCCTCTACCTGCTGTAAGACTGTGTCTGCCATGAGCACCTTTGACTCTCCAGAGCCCTCACAGGGCCTGGAAAACAGTAGATGTCCACTGAGCCCTTGTCAAATGAATGAGTGAAAGAAGAATTCCGATTTCACATTTGGAGACATTGAGCCTAGCAGAGCTACGGAAAGGAACTGGAGCCAGCAGGGGAACAGATTGCTCAATACTCAACACTTAATACTCAAAACTGTTTTCCATAACCAGCCTGATTTTTCACTCCACATACGCCTCCGCATTTTTTGGAATCCAGATTTGGGCAACGAGGGTTAATATATTATGAGGAAGAGAGTGCAAAACAGGTTTTCCTTCCCTTAGTAAGCAGTCATTCTATGATATTTCGAAGTAAAGAGTTGTTTGGAAATTATTTGTCTCTAAGTGAAAGCACAGTGGGAAGGGGAGGGAAAAGTTTTTTAAAGAAGCTGAGGAACTGCAGAGAGGCCTGAGGGACCAGCCACAAATCAAACAAGAAGGGAAGGAAGGCAGTGCAGATAGATCAACGAAGGGGATTGAGCATAGAAGGCAAAAATGAACTTCAGAGCACTAAACAGTCAGAAAAGGAGGTGGGGAGAGGGAGGTAGGCTAAGGGCAACCCAGTGAGGGGCTTGTTCATATGACAAACAGTGGGTGTCCATAGCCACCACCAGATGCGTCTGGTGCTGCAGCCTCTGAGCCGACCTCCTTGCCTCTGTCCTCTCCCCTTCCAAGTGTTACCCTGACCCCCTTCTGTTTAACAGCAAAGGCAAGAAACTTGTGTCTCCCAAGGTCTGGAAGAAAGTTGTCCAAAAGGAATATAAGATGAGTCATATATGTCATCTTGAGTTTTCCAACAGCCACATGAAAAAAGTGAAAAAGAAATAGACAATATTAATTATAGTAATACGTTTTATTTAACCCGATGTATCCAAAATGTTCCCAATGATTTCCAAATACAATCATATACAAAATATTAATAAGAGAGTTTATACTATAGTCATGCTAAGTCAATAAAACGTCATGTGCATTTTATACCTAGAGCATATTGAAGTCAGACTGGCTACATTTCAAAATACTTCATAGCCACACGTGGTGAGTGACTATGGCACAGGACAGTACAGGGCTACTGTGTGACCCGGGCATGCCACTTTATCTCCTGCTCCTTGGTTTCTTTCTCTGTAAAATGAAAACTAGGCCCAGAGGGACTCTCTAAGCTACCTGTGATACACTGTGAGCTCACACATTACCAGCAAAGTAAAGTTCTACTTCACAGCAATGGACTTGACTTCTCACCATGGCCATCTAGTTTGTGAAAATGTACAGCAGAGGCTGGGGATCCATGATATAGATCTACTCAAATGACAATGACAGGCAGGGGGCAGTTCCTGTAACATAGCCATTGCTCACTATTGACCAGTGTGCTATAAATCCACATGTGTTTCTAGGAATGTCAAATTTATGACTTGCCATCCCAAAGCGTCCCTTCATGGTGTCTCCTCAATCTTCAGAGATGAGAGAAGAGTCCATTAAATCATGTAGATCATCCAGCCGCTAACAAGAAGAACATCAAAGGCAGAAGTTGTATAGCAGGAAATCCAAACTTACAAGAGTCTAACTGGTTACATTTTTTAAAGTTCCTTAAGGGAATTTAAAACACTAAAACTTTCCTCTGGAATATGTATTGTGGAAGTCATGTCTATGCCACACTTGTGACAAGGGTAAGGGTTTCCCTTCCAGTAAAACTCTTACTGGTTTTCTTACTGCCAAGCTGTGGGAATGCAAATGAGTGTTTCCAGCCATGCATCTAACTTGCGATGGAACTTTCTGGAAGCTGTCCTAGTCAGATAGAATCCTGCTTCTCCTATGCTCTGGCTCCAGCCAGCCTTCCTGAGCTCCTCTTCCACCACCCTATGACCTGCCAGACTCTGAACCCCTTCTCCACATCTGCCCGGCCTCTCCCTGCTCACGTTGTGCCTTGCCATGCACAGCGCTGCCAGATAGAAATGCTCTCCTGTTTTCCACTGCATAGAACTCATCTCGGTATTCAAGTGCTAAATCACAAATCGTGTGGTAGTTCACCTGTGAACCCACTTCTAATTCTACCAGGCAAAGCAAACGGTAACTCTCTTTCCGTCTCCACAGCTCTCTGCATGATGGCATGTTGCAGTTGTCACAGTGGCGTGCACCAAACCCACCACAGAGTGGAAATGAACACAGACCTGGATTCAAATCCCGGCTGGGCCACTTTCTCGCTTTGTGTTCCATAGCAAGTTACCACACCTCTTACAGATTCTTTGTAATTAAAATAAAATGGAAACAGAAGTATCTCCCTGCTGACACTATTAGGTAATTTTAGATAATACTAACTGGATGCCACTCCATAGAGTTCACTGAGTGTTAGTCTTGATAGTGTTAAATAAATGTACTTGACACTTATGTACAAGTCCATTAAGAGCAATTTACTGAGCATCTACTAAGTGCTGGCACTATTCTAGCTTTAGGGGAGAGGTGCAGGCAAATAAATCGCACACTCCCTGCCTGAGAGCAGTTTATAATCTCAGTAAACAGAGTTTACTTTGATGTTGGAACGTAAACTTGCTTTCCCCTTGTTCTGTCCTCTGGAAGGTGAGTAAACAGCAGCTCCTGCTTTGGTAACCGCCTGCTGTTTGGTGAGAATAAGGAGAAGACAGAGAAGACAGGCCTCAGTAGGAGTCTGCATAGAATCCGTGATAATTACAACACAGTCTAAAAGAAGAGGCCCTCTCCGTACTTTCCTTATATTTACTTTTCATTTCAGTGTCAATCTCTGAAGTTTCTTCTTCCCTCCCAAGTGGAAACAGAAGAGGCTGGGAATACTCTGCCCTACCCAAGAGCCGTGGCTCACAGTTAGCAGGACTAGTGAGCGGTTTGTAGATGGCTATGTCTCAGCACAGTGGTTCATGCCTATAGTTTTAACTGAGGCAGAAGGATCACTTGTGGCTGTGAGTTCAAGACTAACTTGGGCAACATAGCAAGACCTTTCCCCTACAAAAAAAAAAGAAAAGAAAAATTAGCAGGGCGCGATGCTTGCTACTCCAGCATCTGAGTCAGGAAGATCACTTAAGCTCACCAGTTCAAGGCTTTAGTGATCTCTGATCATGCCACTGCACTCTATCTAGCCTGGGCAAC
>CAUYRH010129655.1:0-28006 GCA_963574655.1 Perodicticus potto
CAGCTACTTGGGAGGTGGAGGCAGGAGAATCGCTTGAGCCCAGGAGTTGGAGGTTGCTGTGAGCTGTGATGCCACAGCAGTCTACCTAGGGGGGACTCTACCCAGGGTGACAGCTTGAGGCTCTGTCTCAAAAAAAAAAAAGTTGTAATATCATCTAGTGGGGTTTTCAGCATATGTAAGTGTAATACATTGGATAACTACAACATAAAAGGAGAAGGGTAAAAGAAATATAACAGTAAGATTTATGCATTCTACTTGAAATGGTAACATAATATTTTTAAATAGGCTGAAAAATTAAGTATAGGGTAGACATAAGTATAGGATGGAATTTATATATTTATATTTATTTATTCACTTATTTTGAGACAGTTTTGTTTTTTTGGTTTTTTTTTTGAGACAGAGCCTCAAGCTGTCACCCTGGATGCTGTGGCATCACAGCTCACGGCAACCTCTAATTCCTGGGCTCCAGCGAGTCTCTTGCCTCTGCCTCCCAATTAGCTGGGACTACAGGCACCCACCACAACGCCTGGCCATTTTTTGGTTGCAGCCGTCATTGTTGTTTGGCGGGCCCAGGCTGGATTCGAACCCGCCAGCTCAGGTGTACGTGGCTGGCGCCTTAGCCCATTGAGCCACAGGCGCCGAGCCTTGAGACAGATTTTTACTTTGTTGCCCTTGGTAGAGTGCAATGGAGTCACAGCTCACAGCAACCTCACGCTCTTGGGCTCTAAGCAATTCTCTTGCTTCAGCCTCCCGTGTAGCTGGGACTACAGGCACTTGCCATAATGCCTGACCTGTCACAGGTCTCAAACCTGCGAGTTCAGACAATCCACTCACCTCAGCGTCCTCCCAGAGTGCTGAGATTATAGGTGTGAGCCACCTCACCCGGCCTCAGTTCATGTGGAATTAAAATGGTAAACTAATTTAAATTCCACACGAACTTTATGTCCACCCTGAATATATGTTGCAATTCCTAGCACAACCACTTAAAGATTATGGAAAAACTGTAGAGATAAAATGCAGTGTTAAAAATTACTTAAATAATCAAAATATAATTTTGATTCGAAATAGTCAAAAGAAGAGAGGAAAGGGGAAAAAACAAAAAACTAAACACCAAATAGTAAATAAACAATAAAAAAAAACCCTAAATCTACACATCAATAATTACGTTAAATGTTAATGACCCAAACATACCAATAAAAAAGTGGAAATTATTAGAATGGATTTTTTTTTTTTTTTTTGAGACAGAGTCTCATTCTGTCACCCTCGGTAGAGTGCCATGGCGTCACAGCTTATAGCAACCTCCAACTCTTGGACTTACGGGATTCTCTTGCCTCAGCCTCCCAAGTAGCTGGGACTACAGGTGCCCGCCACAATACCCTGGCTATTTTTTGTTGCATTTGCCACTGTTGTTTTAGCTGGCTGGGGCCAGGTTTGAACCTGCCACCCTCGGTATATGGGGCTGGCGCCCTACCCACTGAACCACAGGTGCCACCCCAGAATGGATTTTTTTTTTTTTTTTGAGAGAGAGTCTCACTCTGTTGCCCCAGGCTAGTGTGTGGTGGTATCATAGCTCACAGCAGCCTCAAACTCTTGAGCTCAAGAGATCCATTTGCCTCAACCTCCCAAAAAGGTGAGATTACAGGTGTGTGCCATAATACCCAGCTATTTTTTGTTTGTTTTTTTTTTTAATAATTTTATTAAATCATAATTGTGTACATTGGTGCAATCATAGGGCAGAATGTGCTTCATATGCAATCAGATACATTTTGATCGTACTGTGAGAGATAGCCCTCATAGCATTTTCTTAATCACTATATAATACCCAGCTATTTTTTAAAGACAGGGTCTCCCTCTTGCTCAGGTTGGTCTGAACCTCTGAGCTCAGGTGATCTACCTGCCTTGACCTCCCAGAGTGCTAGGACACAAATGCGAGCCACTGCGCCTGACCTAAGAATTTGAATTTATACTTCAAAATATTGCATTAAAGAAAACCCCAGGCCCAGATGGTTTCACTAAGGAATACTTCTGTAAACTAGCAAAAATGATGTTGCCATACGGCAATATAAATACAGTTTGTGACGCACAAGTTTGTCAGCTTTGTGATTATGACTTTTTTTTTTTTGAGACAGAGTCTAACTTTGTCACCCTTCGTAGAGTGCTGTTGTGTCATGATTCACAGCAACCTCAAACTCCTGGGCTCAAGTGATCCTCTTGCCTCACCCTCTCAAGTAACTGGGATTGCAGGCACCTGCCACAATGCCTGGCTATTTTTAGAGATGGGGTCTCGCTCTTTGCTCAGGCTGGTCTTGAACTCCTGAGCTCAAGCAATCCACCCGCCTTGGCCTTCCAGAGGCTAGGATTACAGGTATGAGCCATCACGCCGGGCCTGTAATTATGACTCTTAATGGATATTTTTAAATGTTTGGAATTCACATTTCAAATTTTGCATATAAAATGAGACTATTCTACTATCAGTTCTTCATAGCATCTTTTAGGAAAAAAAGGAAAGGGAACATTTTTACCTCATTTTTCAAGGCCTTACCCTGATGCCCCCTTAAACCTAGAATAAGAAAATAACCCTCATAAACATAGACAATAATCTTAACCAATATATTAGCAAATTGAATGCAACAATATAGAAAAAGAAAAATACAGCATAACCAAGTGGGGTTTCCAAATACGCAAGGCTAGTTCAGTATTTGAAAATCAGTTTATGTAATCTATCATGTTAACAGAATAAAAAAGAAGAACTTGGCTCGGCGCCTGTGGCTCAATGGGCTAAGGCGCCAGCCACGTACACCTGAGCTGGCGGGTTCGAATCCAGCCGGGACCCGCCAAACAACAATGACAGCTGCAACCAAAAGATGGCCGGGCGTTGTGGCGGGTTCCTGTAGTCCCAGCTACTTGACTAGCTTGAGCCCAGGAATTGGAGGTTGCTGTGAGCTGTGATGCCACAGCACTCTACCCAGGGTGACAGCTTGAGGCTCTGTCTCAAAAAAAAAAAAAAAAAAAAAAAATACATATGGGATCTATATCCTATAAACTGATGAAAAATACCAATGAAGACCTGAATAACGGGGGAGACATATTGTGTTCTTGGATTGGAAGACTCAATATAATTAACATGTCAATTCTCCACAAATTAATACATAAATTTACTTTAGTTCAGGATTTTTTGTAGATACAGACATGCTGATTCTAAAATTCAAAGTGAGGCCAGGCACAGTGGCTCACACCTATGATCTTAGCACTTTGAGAGGCCAAGGCAGGATTGCTTGAGCTGAGGAGTTCAAGACTAGCCTGAGCAACAGAACAAGATGTTGTCTTTAGAAAAAAAAATAGAAAAATCAGCCAGGTATGGTGGCTGGTGCCTATAGTCTCAGCTACTCAGAAGGCTGGCGCAGGAGGATTGCTTAAGCCCAGGAGTTTGAGGTTGAAATGATCTGTGTTCATCCCATTGCTTTCTAGCCCAGGCAGCAGAGGCTCTGTCTCAACCAATAAATCAGTTGATCAATTAAATTTAAATGAAAGACAAATTAGAATAGCCAAGGCAATTTTGCAAAGGAAGTGTAAGGTGGGAGGAAGCAATTTTAAGACTGTAGAACTCAAGACAGTGTGGTATCAATGAAGAGATCAACACATATTAATGAAACAGTATAGGAAATCCTACAACAGACCCACACACGTAGGTTCAATTGACAAAGGTGAAAAGGTAAGTCAGTGGAGCAAAAATGGTCTTTTTAGTACATTATCTGTGTACAGATATCCACATGCATAAAAATGAACTTCATCCTAAACCTTGTACCTTATCCAAAAATTAATTCAAAATGGATCATAGATCTAAATGTAAAACCTAAAATTATAATACTTCTGGAAGAAAACTTATAAGAAAATCTTTGTGATCTTGGATTAAAGTTCTTAGATACAGCACCAAAAGCACATTGCATAAAAGAAAATACTGATAAATGTACTTCACCAAAATTGGAAACTTTTGTTCTAAGAAAACTAAGATTAAGAAAATAAGAAAACAAGACACAGAATGGGAGAAAATACATTTGGAAATCACATATTCAACAAACAACTATAGCCAGAAGACTTATGGACTCTTTTTAAAACTCAAGAGTAAGAAAATGCAATAAAAACTGGGAAAAGATAATACATAGATGGCAAAAAAAAAAAAAAATACATGAAGACAGGCTCAGCATCATTAGCCATTAGCATAGTGAGATACCACAACACACCTAGTAGAATTCCTAAAATTTACAAAATAAAACAAGTGGCTGGGCATGGTGGCTCACATGGGTGGATCACCTGAGCTCAGGAATTTGAGACCAGTCTGAGCAAGAAGCGAGACCCCATCTCTACTAAAAATAGAAAAACTAGCTGGGCGTTGTGGCAGGCACCTATAGTCCCAGCTACTCAGGAGGCTGAGGCAAGAGAATCCCTTGAGCCCAAGAGTTTGAGGTTGCTGTGAGCTGTGACTCCTCGGCACTCTATCAAGGGCAACAAAATGAAACTTGGTCTCAAAAAAAACAAAAAACTGACAGTACAAGTTCTGGAAAAGATGGGGAGCAACTATAATAAGCTGTGGAATACAAAATGATAAAACTACTTTGAAAAAAAGTCTAGCAGTTTCTTACCTAAACATAGATTTACATACTATATAACCCATCAGTTCTACTCCTAAGCATTTGCCCAAGAGAAATATAAACATGCTTACACAAAAACCTATATATGAGTGCTTTAGTGACTTTATTCACTGGTATATGGGTCATTATCCTCCAGAAGCTAGATTAGGACTGAGTCATTAAGCCTTTGTAGGAGATGGGGTCTCTGCTGGGGACTCAAAGGCTACCTGCCCCAGCCCTGACTTTTATACTAACAGATTAATACAAATGAGCCACCAGAGCTCAGTGAAGCTCTACCATCTCACACAGTGAGCTAGCGAAAGCCTGCTCTGAGCTAATTCAGCTCTCTGAACACCTTCCCTAGCTGAAAGTCATCGTTATACTAAGGCTAAATTAATCCTAAGGATTGGGGTGAGCACAGGTGTTTATTTAATAATATCTGGATTTTTGTACCAGAAGAAAACAAGGATGTGGTTCTTGCTACTGACTAGTCCCCCAGAAATTTGTAGCCAATCTGGCAACTTCTGTTCTCCCATATCACTCCAAACTATGCAAAAATACTAATTGCAAAACTTAAATTGAGAAAGTAATGGTGGCATTCCTTTATGGGGCTTGTCAGTGTTTACATGAACAAAACTTTGACTTGGTTTCTGTTTCAGATCACAAAAATGGACAGCACTTTATAATACCTCAAATGGCAGACAGGTAAGGCTGTTTAAATACCAGTTTTATCTGTCATTAGTAACTTGGTTGTATAGTGTTTGTGTATCGTATTTTGTGTTTAACAGAGCCCATACATTTTTCTCTTTTATGGCTATACAATTTGGAAATAAGACAGCTGTAAGTAAACCATCATATAAAACTTAAGTTTGAAAGAGCACAAGTAACAAGTTTACCAGTAAGAAAATTGGAATTTGATATTGTCACTGTTTCAGGCAGTTGTGATCATATATTGTGTCTACAAATAGTTATAACTGTATATTTTGTCTATATACTTATAGAATATCTATTAAGAGAGATTATATTCTTTGTCTATGATAGGGGTCAGCAAATGTTTTTGTCACGAGCCAGACAGTAAATATTTTAGGCTTTTGTGTGCCTTCCAGCGCATGTTGCAACTACTTAACTCTGCATCTGTGAACACTATGTCTATGAATGGGCATATCTCTTCAATAAAATTTTATTTCTGGACACTGAAATTCTAATTGTATATACTTGTAACATGTTATGAAATGTTATTTCCCTCAATCATTTTAAAATGTAAATCACGGGCCATACAAAAAGAAGGCCATAATTTGCTGACCCTGGCTCTATAAGATTAGATGAGTTCATTGCTGCAGGGAATGAACCTTAAATCCTTATTTGGCCAGTTACCTTTGCATAAATATTATCCAGAGTTTGTAAAGTGATTAGTAGCTATTCTGGATATAATCTTACAATTCCTATTTTTTACGTTTCCCTTTTTTTTTTTAAACACTTCAAAAATTGTTACTTCTCATGTAAGGGCCTTGAGATTAAACTGTTAATAGCTTTTGGCATTTAGTTGGTAGGTGATTTGTTTTTTTCTCTTGCCATGTTATATGATTATGGCATTTCTAGAAGGAGTTACTTTCACTAAATTGTTCTGTTTGTTTCTTCACTGACTCTATTGGACTATAGAATGATTGTCGCTGACAGTGTACACAAGCTATAATCAATATGTTTATCCCTTGATATCTTAATCTTCTACAGAGCTCACGAACATGGTTTTATTTATTTGCTTATTAGTTTTGTACATTTTCTTAGCAGCCTGGATTTGTCTGAGTTGGCAAAAGCTGCTAAGAAGAAACTTCAATCTGTGAGTATCTCTCTACTGGTGAACTCCAGTATGGGAATCAATGTATGTACTCATACCTGTTCTCAGTGCAAGTAAACTTTTGTGTCAGATTACATTATTTCATACTTTTAGATGTTGTTAAATTAGAAGCAGACCATTAAATATGTAGCATTAAAGACGAAAAGGACTTTTAAGTTTAGTACCTCCAACTTTAGAGGCCAAGGCAGGAGGATCACTTGAGACCGGGAGTTCAGTACCAGCCTGGGCAGTAGCAAGACCTCATCTCTACAAAAATGAGAACTGTAATGAAAAAAGTAACCAGGCCTGGTGACATGCACTCAGCTACTCAAGAGGCCAAGGCAGGGAAATGGAGGCTGCTGTGAACTATGATCCTGCCACTGCACTCCAGCATGGGTCACAGAGCAAGACCCTATCTCTTTTAAAAAAAAAAAAAAAAGTTTAGTGTATCCATTTCTTTGGTTCTGCTTCAAATAATCCAACTTTTTTCTGTCATATTAAAAGTAAAGACTGTGGCTTTGACATTAGAAAGTTGTTTCTCGGCTCGGCGCCTGTGGTTCAACGGGCTAAGGCGCCAGCCACGTACACCTGAGCTGGCGGGTTCGAATCCAGCCTGGGCCGGCAAAACAACAATGACGGCTGCAACCAAAAAATGGCCGGGTGTTGTGGTGGGCGCCTATAGTCCCAGCTACGTGGGAGGCAGAGGCAAGAGACTCGCTTGAGCCCAGGAATTGGAGGTTGCTGTGAGCTGTGATGCCACAGCACTCTATCCAGGGTGACAGCTTGAGGCTCTGTCTCAAAAAAAAAAAAAAAAAAAGAAAGTTGTTTCTCCTCAGTGGAGTTCCCTAGTTTCTCTCAATGTGATGCATAAGTGGGGCACACTTTTCTTCCTTGTTACTTCCTGTGGCCACATAGGGTGCTAGAGACTGATAAAGCTGATACTGGAATGGTGGTGAACGCTGTAGATTCCTTCACGACCATTTGAGATCCAGCCACAGTTGTAATTCTTCTGCCCATTCTGTGCCATTCATCAGAGCTTTTTAAGTTTATGTTACTGAAAATGGTGGTCCTGACCCACATATGTGCTCAGAGTTTGCCACTACTGCAGGCCAGGGCCTCCCTTTAGTCTGTCTTTCTTTCCACCCTGCCTACCTGAACCATTGTCAGCGCCTCAGGAAATCTATTTCTTTGGGGACAGTTTCTTTGTGTAGTTTCCTCAAGTGATGCCTTACCAGAGTGCTTCCCAGCCACTTACCTACCAGATTATACTCTTCAGCTATTCTCATTGCTCTTTGGATCTGAACCAAGACTCTTATACCTTCTTTTTGTAACCTTTAAGGGTGTCATTCAACTTTCACCTTTCAGAGCTTGACCTGCTTCCCATCTGGTTTCGTGTGTGTGTGTGTTTCTTTATGTATTAACACTCTCTGCGCCCATGAGCCAGCCACATTCAAGTCCCCTCTTTTGCCTGTAGTGTTTGCTTTTTCCAGCACCCCTCTCTCTGATCATTCAAGGAGCTGAAATCTGACCAACTTCACAAAGTAGGTAGTGGCTTTCCCAAGGCTTGACTCTGCAGCTTTCTTTTATGATCCCTCTCCATTCCCCTTTTCACAGAAGACCTTTTTCTAGAACTTAATGTACACTACTAAGTATTAAATATTACATAAAATGAATTTGCCTTTACTAGCATTTAACTGTACTATGAAATAAATGTGTTTTATGCAATTTGTTTGGTGTCTCTGTGTTCTGTATCTACAGTTTTGTGTGTCTGTGTGTTTTATTGCCTTTTTAAGTTCAGGAAGTCATATTGTAAGGTGATTAAGATTATAAGCTTTGGAGTCAGGTAGCACTAAATATTGTGTGATTTCCTTTTAATCACTTATAATCTATAAGCAAATTTTTATTACAAATAATTCAGAGCTAGATAAAATCCCAGGTTCTGTTTGTCCTGCCTTTGCCAGCCTAGAAGCTGCATGAAAGCTGAGGTTATATCTATAATGTCTCTAGCATGTGGCAGGCATCAAGTAAATTTGGAACGAAATGCAGTACAGCTCTCAAGAACTTGGGCTGTGGGTCAGATTGTCAGTGTACATCTTTTTTTTTTTTTTAGTTGCAGCCATTGTAGTTGTTTGGCGGGCCCGGGCTGGATTCGAACCCGCCAGCTCAGGTGTACGTGGCTGGCACCTTAGCCTGTTGAGCCACAGGCGCCGAGCCTGTCAGTGTACATCTTGGCGCTGCCCAGCTCCTTGGGCTCCCTATGCCTTGGTGTCCTCTCCTAGTAAAGGAGGTCACAATAGAGCAGGGTCTGCAGATCAGAACTACTCGGGCTCAGTAAGGGTGAGCTTCCGTTGTAATTTGTAGGCCCCCACCGTGTGGTGTCCTCACAAGTGAGGGTTCTTATCAGTGCCTGGTATGTATCCTCCATTATCTTCCTCCTCTCTCTCCTACCTTCCTCCCTCCCTAATAAAAAGCTGAGAGCAATATGACAAAGGTGAATGTATTCCTTAAATTGGTAAATACTACCATTTGGAGAGACTTAAACTTGGATGTCAAGTCCATTACTTACTAGCTTTGTGACTTTTAGGCAGGCTACTGACTTCTATGCCTTGATTTCCTTATCTGTAAAACAGGCTGTGGTAATTCATATCTTCCTAGAGGTATTAGAAGTATTAAATATGAGACCAGTAGCATAGTGCTTGGGATATAAGGTCTTACTTAATCAGTGTGGCTGCTACGGTTGTTGTTAGTAATGACACCTTTAGCATACCCTCCCTTATGGGAAGATACTGGATATTTATGAAGCAAGTTCAGGCTCCCAGCCCATCATCCTATCTGGCAGCAGGCTCTCAAGGTTTATTTTTAATTATAAATGTAATGTGACCACACTAGAGAAAACTTGAAAAGTAGAGAAGGGGGACTCACCCTCCATCACTATACTCTTAATGCAGTCAAGCTCAGGATTTTGGCATATTTCTTTTGGTTCATATTTCATATGCATATCTTTTTTTGAAATAGGTAATTGTAATTTTATATACTTTTTCCACTCAACAATATATTGTACCTATTTTAATGTGTTCCTGTGAGGTCTCTGGAGCCAGCATTTTATATTGCTGTGTAAAATACTTCCTGGCCAGTTGGAATGGGTATTTCCCAACCCTCCTGAGTGTGGGGCACTGTTTGTGGCTATAAGAAGCACAGTAGAGAGTACACCAAATTTTGCATCTACCCTCATTAGCGTGGAAGCAGTCAGTTAAAAAAATCACAGCTGCCAAAGTGGCAGGTGAGTTTCATGAAGTGAAGGCAGAGAGAACCAGAGCTACCCTGGGAGGGGCTTCACCTCATCTGGACTGGGAAGACTTTGTCCTCCCCAGGCCTGGCCAATGCCAGTTAGCCACTTAAGTGTGAGTGGGGATTGTTCTGTGACATGACACCGCATCGCATACTGATTAGTCAGGCTGTGCTTTGTTAGGGAAGCTCCATTCTCCTAGAGATTGAAGGACTGCTACTGAGAAAGATAGCAGAGAAATTCAGCCAAGGTCTGTGTTGTATTCTTATGCAACGGCACATTTTATCCTCTACAAAACAGCATGTTTTCATTTCTTTATCCTGCCCAAGGCTTAGAATTCCTCTCATTTGGGGGAACTAGCAAACCCAACAGGGTGATATAATAAGAAGAGTAGAGAGCTGGAACCGACTTTTGAAATGATGCACTTCAGATACCTCTTACCTCCTTAATAACTGTGGCCCTGTCTGTGAGTCATAAAGTACTGAGGCTGGTACAGGTGGCAGATATTTCTAGAGGCTCTGTACAGTTTTGAACTGTTTGTCTGTTTAATAGTAGATACTTACTAAGTACTGGCTTTGGATAGACGCTGGAGATAAAAGGGTGAATAAGTCACAGCCCCCTCGTGTCCTGCTGGTGTTAATTGTTGTCCCTTGTGTTCCTGATATTTTTTACTTTCAGCTAAGTAATCATTTGTTTGAAGAACTTGCCATGGATGTGTACGATGAAGTTGACAGGCGAGAGACTGATGCAGGTGACTTAACATGTGGCTTTATCTAATAAGCTTCTGTTATCAGTGGGCAGTAACCAACTGCCAGCCTCAGTGTCTTCCTAGTCCAATTTCTCTTGTCCTGATAACGCACGTATTGACATTTGCCTTTGCGTATGTTGGCTTCAGAGTATGCTTCCCCAAGTCTCCCTAGTAACTAACGCGTGAGCTGTGCCTCTCAGAGGAGCGGCGCCACTCCTGGTGTGATGAGATTCTGTCTCTGGCTCTTTCCTCTGGCTAGTCTGGCTTGCCACACAAAACCACAGCACCCTGGTAACCGAGACGACCGTCGTCCCCTTTCTTCCGGTCAATCCTGAGTACTCATCCACACGAAACCAGGCAAGTGGCTAAGTTTGAAAATAACTAGTAATAGTAGTAGTATTGGGGATATGGCTCGTGTCATGTTATTTCATTTTCCCAGAATGAGTATTTTAAGGTTTTTTATTATTAAAATTTGACATCTTGAGGCTGGATGCACTGGCTCCTTCTATAACCTAGCACTGTGGGAGGCCAAGGCAGGAAGGTTGCTAGAGGCCAGGAGTTGGAGACTAACCTGAGCAACATAGTGAGACTCTGTCTCTATAAAAAATAGAAAAATTAGCCTAGCAAGGTGGCATAGTCCTAGCTACTTGGAAGGCTGAGGCAAGAAGATCACTTGTGCCTAAGAATCTGAGACTGCAGTGAGTTGTGATGATGCCACTGCACTCTAACTCAGGCAACAGAACAAGACTCTTTCTCAAAAAAAAATGTATATCTTTCAAACACACAACTCACAAAATGATAAGAAAAGTAATAGATATAAATAGATGACTGGGAAAGAATATGTGAAGAAATGTTTAACCTTAACCTAAAGGCATTAGTGAAAATTTCATCAATCGTGTTAATAAAATACATAGTAAAGGATATACCAAGCTGGTAAGGATGTGGCCAGGTAGGTTTTCTTATGCTACAGAAAAGCAATTTGTTAGCTGGGCAGGGCATGGTGGCTCACGCTATCCTGGCACTTTAGGAGCCTGAGGCAGGTGATTGCTTGGGCTTAGGAGTTTGAGACTGAGCAAGAGTGAACTCCCACCTCTACTAAAAAAATTAAAAAGTAGCTGAGCGCTGTGGTTCACGCCTGTAATCCTAGCACTCTGGGAGGTAGAGATGGGTGGATTCCTTGAGCTCAGGAGCATGAGACCAGCCTAAACAAGAGCAAGACCCGGTTTCTAAAAAAATAGTGGGGTGCTGTTCCAGGCGCCTTTAGTTCCTGCTAGTCAGGAGGCTGAGGCAGGAAGATAACTTGAGCCCAGGAGTTTGAGGTTGACGCCATGGCACTCTACCAAGGGTGACAAAGCGAGACTCTGTCTCAAAAAATAAATTAATAAAGGGAATTTGTTCACCAGTTTCAGAAGCCTTAAAATTAATACCCTTTTACACAGGAATTGCTCATTTGGGAATATGTTCTAAATAAAAACAGATTTCTGGCCATGCATGATGGCTCACACCTATAATCCTAGCACTCTGGGAGGCCAAGGCAGGTGGATTGCTTGAACTCAGGAGTTTGAGCACAGCCTGAACAATAGAGAGACTCCATCTCTACTAAAAATAGAAAAACTGAGGCAAGAGGATCCCTTGAACCCAAGAATTTGAGGTTGCTGTGAGCTGTGATGACGCGATGATGCTGTACCCAGGATGATAGCTTGAGACTC
Organism: Perodicticus potto; assembly: GCA_963574655.1. Classification (NCBI taxonomy): domain Eukaryota; kingdom Metazoa; phylum Chordata; class Mammalia; order Primates; family Lorisidae; genus Perodicticus; species Perodicticus potto. The sequence goes on from CAUYRH010129655.1 coordinate 12,206, forward strand.
TGTCTCAAAAGAAAATGAATAAATAAATAATAAAAATGGAATTCTGTACAGTGATTTTCATCAAAGCACTGTATAATAATAGCCTAAGGATGTAGCAAGGTATCACAGTGGTTACAGCACCAGCCACATGAACCGAGGGTGATGGGTTTGAACCAGGGCCAGGCCAGCTAAGCTACAATGACAACAAAAAGAAAAAAAAATAGCTGGGCATTGGGCGCCTGTAGTCTCAAGCTACTTGGGAGGCTGAGGCAAGAGAGCTGTGATGCCACAGTACTCTACCAAGGGTGACAAAGTGAGACTCTGTCTCAAAAAAAAAAAGGGGTGGCACCTGTGGCTCAGTGAGTAGGGTAGTGGCCCCAGTCAAACTGCAACAAAAAATAGCTGGGCGTTGTGGTGGGTGTCTATAGTCCGAGCTACTTGGGAGGCTGAGGCAAGAGAATTACCTAAGCCCAAAAGCTAGAGGTTGCTGTGAGCTGTGATGCCACAATACTCTACCAAGGGTGACAAAGTGAGACTCTATCTAAAAAAAAAAAAAAAAGAACAGCCTAAGCATCCATGTAGAGAAGTGTGAAAGCATTTTAGTGTTTATGGTTAACAGCTACATGTGAAGATAACAGCGACATCTAGACTACCTTTTTCTTGAAATTTAAAAATTTCCTTCTAAATTAATTTTCATTACTGAGTTTACTTCAATACTGGACCCATAATAGGAGAAAAGCATTAAAGCAAACCATTTTATTTTTGCTCACAAAAATAAATAGATATTGTGAGAACTTAAGTGTTATGAATATCTTGTATATAAATAATTTAAAACTGTTCATGTAGAAAACATTAAGGTTTGATTTGATTATGGCTGTGATTAATTATACCTTGATCATGTTGGAGGGTCTTTGCTGAAGTCTAAATAGTTTTGTGTGGCTGCTTATGATATTTCCAATTATTTTCTCATTCTCAGGGCAGGCAGAAATTAGCTCGGTTCAATGCCCATGAGTTTGCCACACTGGTCATCGACATTCTCAGTGATGCCAAGAGGAGACAGCAAGGCAGCCCTCTCTCTAGTTCAAAAGGTAACTGCTCAAACCTCTAAGTGTTTTCTTTTTGGCCCTCTAAACTTAACACAAGTGTTCAATTTAAAGTTATAACCTAATTAAAGCAATCAACAACATGACAACTTAAAGTCCTGTAAATTTTATTGGTGGTACATTGTAACAAAAACTTTACCTGTTTGAGCCCCGGTGAATTAACAATATTTCAGAGTTCTCAACTGTCATTCAAATTTATCTTTTTTTTTTGCAGTTTTTGACCAGGGCTTGGTTTGAACCCGCCATCTCCGGCATATGGGGCCAGCACCCTACTCCTTTGAGCCACAGGCGCCACCCTCAAATTTATCTTATATGTGATTTTTTTCCTTTTGGGTTATTTACTTTGCCTATAAAATTGCATCGTAACACCAGGCATGGTGGCTCACTCCTATAATCCTAGCACTCTGGGAGGCCAAGTGGGCCAAGTGGTGTTCACAGGTTCAACACCAGCCTGAGCAAGCAAGAGACTCCATCTTTAAAAAGTAACCAGATATTGTGACAAATGTCTGTTGTCCCAGCTGCTTGGGAGGTTGAGGCAAGAGAATCACTTGAACCCAAGAGTTTGAAGTTGCTGTGAGCTAAGATGCCATGGCACTCTACCAAGGGTGACCAAGTAAGACTGTCTTAAAGAAAATAATAGCCAGGCACTGTGGAAGTAGCCTTTGATCCACGCTATTTGGGAGGCTGAGTCAAGAGAATCGCTTGAGCCCAGGAGTTTGAGGTTGCTGTGAGCTTTGACGCCACAGTACTCTACTGAAGGTGACATAGTGAGACTCTGTCTCAAAAAAAAAAAAAAAATTGCATCCTGAAATTAACCCAGAAGTCTTACTTAGATGTTATTCAAGGATGTAAGAAAAAGAACTCCTCTTGATTGAAATTGCATGTCACTGCTCTTATTTACCTACAAAATTGAGTTCTAAGTAATTAAAATTTGTTGCTATAAACTTTAAATATTTACAGTGAGGAGTTATTGCAATTTAAAATTATAAACAGAGCACAAGGAATCTCTTTCAGAAGTACCCTGTTTAGTCTTGTTCAGTAGCTCAAGGTCTTGTCTATATGCTTAAGAATCTACTTTCTGGGCAGTGCCTGTGGCTCAAGGAGTAGGGCACCGGCCCCATATACCTGGGATGGCAGATTCAAGCCCGGCCCTGGCCAAAACTGAAAAAAAAAAAAAAAAAGTGTACTTTCTTATCTCCCTATTACTGTATCTTACTGTTTTTTTAATCTAGTCATAAAAACCATTTGTTTTATTGTAAACCACTTAAACAAAAGAAATACGTACTGTAAAAATTAAGCTTTCAGTCAGTATCCTATTCCCTAAAGATAGTAATCATGAACTAGCAACAGTATGTTCTTTCTTCTTGCCCGTTCAGGAATCTGATTTTTATCAGTTTAACCAGGAATAAGGAAATTCTGAAAAGGTTTATAATTTTGGTGAAGGATCAGTGACAAGAGTCTATGTAAATTTGTGCCTGCTCTTTGATTTGATAGTTCCATTCCTAGGTGTTAAAAATAGTCAGAGATGGGCCAGGTGCAATGGCTCACGCCTGTAATCCTAGCACTCTGGGAGGCTGAGGTGGGTGGATTGCCTAAGCTCACAAGTTCGAGCCCAGCCTGAGCTAGATCAAGACCCCATCTCTTAAAAAAATAGCCGGGTGTTGTGGCGGATGCCTGTAGTCCTAGCTACTTGAGAGGCTGAAGTAAGAGATTCTCTTGAGCCCAAGAGTCTAAGGTTGCTGTGAGCTATGACGCCATGGCACTCTGCCTCATAATAATAACAATAATCAGAGCTGTTTTATGTATATTATGTACAACAGCAAAAACATTGAGAACAACAAGATAATCTAAAATGGAGGAGCAGTTAGTCACATATTTAAACAGACATCTCTTGCAGGAAATATGTAATGATGGATAAAGAAATTATTTTAAAGGTTTAATATAAAATCCCAGTTGTAAGGAAAACATATTTATATACATACATATGCTTGTGTACAAGTATGCCACATGTAAGTATAAATATACAGTTGATCCTTATCTGCATGCTCTATATTTGCAGATTCGTCTACTTGGTAAAATTTATTTATAACCCCAAAATTAATATTAAAAGCACTTCTGAGGTCATTCTCAAACTTATGTAGAGTGGCAAAAAGTTTGAATCACCCAAAGCACACATTTCCAGCCAAGGTCAAATAAAAAGATTCCCAGCCCTCTGGGTTCAGCACTAATAATATAAAGAATTGTCCTTTCCTGCTCTGTTTAGTGCCATGTTTTTCACATTGTTGTGCTTACCATTGGTGATTTCACTGTTGAAAAATGGTCCCCAGATGTATGTTATATAAGCATCATTCAGGAATGATTTGTGGTGCTGTTGACCATGACTTCAATGTTAATAAATCAACAATATGTAATAAATAAAGTGTTTTTAAACAGAAACACACATAAAACAAGGGTACCAAGCAGTAGCTTGGTTGATGAAAATGTGACCAGATGCTCTCCGGATCCTAACCCTATATTTTCCCAAAACCACTGATTCAGTATTGGCTAACTCAGTTTTAACATAGCAGCTTTTTAGAGCATACCTAGTAAGAATAATAAGAACTGATTGTGTGTTTATGTGTGCTTTAAAAAAGACTAGAAAGAAAGAGATCAATGTATATAACAATGGTTGTGATTATTTTAATTTCCTTGTTCACTAGTTTCCAAATTTTCTATACTGAATCTTATTTCTTTGTAATCATTATATTCATGTTTTTAAATATTGATTTTAAAAATTAAAACAGCCTGGGCCTGGTGGCTCATGACTGTAATCCTAACACTCTGGGAGGCCAAGGCTGGAAGATCACTTGAGGTTAGGAGTTTGAGACCAGCCTGAGCAAGAGTGAGATCTCATCTGTCCTAAAAATAGAAAAATTAGCTGGGCACTGTGGGTGGGCACCTGTAGTCTCAGCTACTCAGGAGGCTGAAGCAGAAGGGATCACTTGAGCCTAGAAGTTAGAGGTTGCTGTGGGCTGTGATGACCTAGCCTGGGTCACAGAGCAAGACTCTGTCTCAAAAAAAATTTTTTTTGGTGGGTTGCAGTGTCTCATGCCTATAATCCTAGCAGTCTGGGAGGCCTAGGCAGGTAGAGTGATTTAGCTAAGGAGATTGAGACCAACCTGAGCAAGAGCAAGACCCTAGAAAAACTAACTGGGCGTTGTAGCTGGCACCTATAATCCCAGCTACTCTGGAGGCTGAGGCAAGAGGATTGCTTGAGCCCAAGAATTTGAGTTTGCTGTGAGCTATAATGCCATGCCACTCTACCCAAGGTGACAGAGTGAGATTCCATCTTAAAAAAAAAAAAAAAGAAGAAGAATTTAAAATAGGACCTAGTCCTTTTAAGTAACATAATTCACCACTCAGATATCTAGATATAAAGGAAACAATTTTAGGAATCAGAGGTTAGATTGAATTGCCTGAAAGAAAGTGGAGAGACTTGGTAGCTTGTGAAATCTTATATTCAAATGTGTTAGAGGGCAGGCTCAGTGGCTCACCCCTATAATCCTAGCACCTTGGGAGGCCGAGGCAGGTGGATTGCCTGAGCTCATAGGTTCAAGACCAGCCTGAGCAATAGCCAGATACCATCTCTAAAAGTAGCTAGGTGTTGTGGCGGGCACCTGTAGTCCCAGCTACTCGGGAGACTGGGACAAGAGAATTGCTTGAGACCAAGAGTTTGAGGTTGCCGTGAGTTGTGATGCCGCGGCACTCTACCGAGGGCGACAAAATAAGACTCTGTCTCAAAACAAACAAACAACAACAAAAAAAATAGATAAAACAAAGATTACCATTTAAAGAAATGTGTCAGACCAAGCGTGGTGGCTCATGCCTGTAATCCTAGCACTCTTGGAGACTGAGGCAGGTGGATTGCTTCAGCACAGGAGTTTGAGACCAGCCTGAGCAAGAGTGAAACCCTGTCTGTATTAAAAATAGAAAAAAATAGCTGGGCTTTGTGGCATGTATCTGTAGTCCCAGCAACATGGGAGACTAAGGCAAGAGGATCGCTTGAGCCCAAGAGTTTAAGGTTGATGTGAGTGATGTGAGCTATGATGATAACACAGCACTTTATCCAGGGCAACAGAGACTCTGTCTTAAAACAAACAAAAAAGAAAACGATTAACTGAAAGAAGTGTCACTGTTTTACTCTTCTGAGGGTGGCAAAATGAGACCAGGTCTTAAAAAAATATATTTTTGAGCTTGTACAGTGATCCCTGCTCCCCTTATGGAATAGATACTCCTAATGATGTATGCATATATATCCTTTGGATTTATTCTCCCCTCCTCTCTCTATCTCTGTCTCTAGGATTCAGGCAACTAAACACCAATATTCCTATTTTTTTTTTTTTTTTGAGACAGAGTGTCACTATGTCACCCTCAGTAGAGCACTGTGGTGTCACAGCTTACAGCAACCTCAAACTCTTAGGCTTAAGTGATTCTCTTGCCTCAGCCTCCCAAGTAGCTGGCACTACAGGTGCCCACCACAACTCCTGGCTATTTTTTTGTTGTAATTGTCGTTGTTTGGCAGGCCTGGGTCAGGTTTGAACCCACTAGCCCTGGTGTATGTGGCCGGCACCCTAGCCCCTCAGCTGTAGGCACTGAGCCTTGCTTTTTGTTTTGACTTGACATTGCCTTACAAGGAAATTACAGGCATTAATCAAATTATAGTTTAATCTCATTAGTTACAACGTTATCTTTGTGATATGAGCCATACCGTATTTGTAGAAATTTGGAAGCCTACCTCCTTAATCTGAGCTGCTCTTCCTAAGCCATCTCCTTAATATGCCCATGTTTGGCAGGTAGATCAGAGAAATCCTGGAATCTCTCTATGCAACTGTCTGGTTGAAAACTTCTTTTGTAGGGCGGCGCCTGTGGCTTAGTGAGTAGGGCACCGGCCCCATATTCTGGAGGTGGCGGGTTCAAACCCAACCCTGGCCAAAAACTGCAAAAAAATAAAAAGGAAAACTTCTTTGGTTACTCCATATTGGTATGAAAATAAGATTGCTATTTCTCTGTTAGGAAACAAAAAAAAAGTCCTTCTAATAGTTTTTTGAAAGAAAAAAAGATATTTTAAGCCTAAAGTAATTTACTTCTATTGATAGACAATGTGGAGCTTATACTGAAAACAGTCAGTAACCAACACAGTGTTGAGAGTCAAGACAATGACCAGCCAGACTATGACAGTGTGGCCTCGGATGAAGACACAGATTTGGAAACCACCACAAGAAAAGCAAACCGGCAGAAGGTAAGAGGACACACTTTACACCCGAGGGCAAATTGTGCTTCTTTTAAAAATCTTTCTTCTGGGGCGGTGCCTATGGCTCAAAGGAGTAGGGCACCAGCCCCATATGCTGGAGGTGGCAGGTTCAAACCCAGCCCCAGCCAAAAAAACTGCAAAAAAAAAAAAAAAAAAAAAAATCTTTCTCCTGGGCGGGGCCTGGGGCTCAAGGAGTAGGGTGCTGGCCCTATATACCAGAGGTGGCAGGTTCAAACCCAGCCCCTGACAAAAACTGCAAAAAAAAAAAAAAAAAAAGAACAGGCAGTGCCTGTGAGTAGGGCGCCAGCCCCATATACCAAGGGTGGCAGGTTCAAACCCGGCCCCAGCCCAACTGCAACAAAAAAATAGCCAGGCATTGTGGCGGGCGCCTGTAGTCCTAGCTACTTGGGAGGCTGAGGCAAGAGAATCGCCTAAGCCCAGGAGTTGGAGGTTGCTGTGAGCTGTGTGATGCCACAGCACTCTCCCGAGGACAATGAAGTGAGACTCTTACTCTACCAAAAAAAAAAATCTTTCTCCTAAAAAGTTTCCTTAACCAGGGTGGCACCCGTGGCTCAAAGGAGTAGGGTGCCAGCCCCATATACCGGAGATGGCTGGTTCAAACCCAGCCCTGGCCAAAAACTGCAAAAAAAGAACAAAAATTGCCTTATCTGTCAGTCACTCGAGGGTTAGCCCTACAAAAGGTGCTGTGGTTGGATTCGCTACTAGCTTGGACCAGACACAGGTGAAACAAGGTAAATGGATTTGAAATAGAGGATCCTTTGTCCCTGAATCACAGTCCTACCACAGTCATGACAAACTTGTTAGAAGTGACTGGTGAGCTTTATTCATTCAATAAATGTTCACTGGGTGACTTCTCTGGATAATGCTAAACTGAATGAAGCCTCGTCCTTTTCCCACGAGGAGTCACTGCCTAGGAGAGAGATAACTGCAGGAGAAGGCACAAAGTGATACATAAGTGTCATTCAGAGCCTGGCCAGAAGCTGAGGGAGTGAGAAGAGAGAGGGCTTGTTGCTGAGGAGCATCAGGAGAGGCTTTATAAATGGAACAGCTTTTAGGGTGTGCCTTAGGATCCAAGGGGTGTGGCCTGTGGAGGAAGCAGGGAAGGGCAGTGTAGGTAGACAGTGAGACCAGCACATCTGGGCACATAGGGACAACCTGAATGGAGCAAGACTTGGCACTTCAGTAAGGGAATGTGATGCCAGACTGACGAGCCTGGGCTTCACCGGCTATGCAGAGCCGTATTGGGGAGGACTGTTCTGGTAGGTAGGACAGTGGGAACCCAGTTAAGGTACTCCTGAAGAAGTCCAAACAGGAGCAGACACAGGCCACCACAGGGCCTGGACTAGGAAGGCCTAGGTGGTAAAGAGAACATGGCACCAGAGTGTGAGCCAGGGGAGAGGGCAGCAGGCCCTGAGCTGGGACTAGCCCACATTGGTGCTTAGCATACACATGAGAGTGAATGAATGAGAAGGTAGATTAGAAAAGTCTTGGCAGTAAGTTGGAGGGTTAAAGTGGGAAGATAGACTTCCAGAATATGTGTCTAAAGTTTTCCAGCTCACGTGATTGTGAAAGTGGTGGTGCCATTGGCAGATGCAGGGGATACCTGTGCCTTGATACCCTGGAAGCTGGCCATTCCCTCAGTGAAAGCCAAAGTCATTCCAGGGTCTTCCAGGACTGTCTCGCCTCCTGGGCCTCTGGCCACCCTGCACACCTGCTGTTCTCTAGATGAGCTCTGCTGTTGCTGGGATGGTTTCCTTCACACCTGTCTGACCCGTCCCCTCATCTACTCACAGGCTCACCCCAGCTCCTAATTAACATGCAGCCTACCTTTATCCCTGCTTTGTCCCCTCACCCTGCTCTGTCTTATCTTTTTTCACAACACTTATCACCTTTGATCATACTATGTATTTACTTATTTTTATTTTTTCCTTTTATTGCTGCTGGGATGTAAATACCATGGAAGCAGGAATCTTTGTCTCTTTTTCTGGATCCATCCCAAACATCTAGAATACTGCCTAATGCTCAAGAAAAATGTTTGGATGGTTGAATTAATGAAAGAATGAATAAAAAGAAAAACAAATAAACAAGAGAAAGGCTTATAAGACAGGACAAACCTCCTTAGACAGTCATTAGTCACTGTCAGTGTAGATTTGTAGCCCCCATCCCCAACTGTTCATTAGAAAATATTGACTTTTAAATAATTAAAACATTGCTTAGTGACCCCACTTTTATGTTTAGTTTTACATTAATCTCAGAGGCCTTGATTTGGTCTAACTTTGCAGTTCAGCTGGCATGGTCAGAATTTAAAATTCTTTAGCTGTTAGTCTTTAATGTTATCATCATCTCAGATTGTGAACATTTTCCCCAATTTATTTTTAGAGCCTAGATTCAGATTTATCAGATGGACCAGTCACTGTGCAGGAATTTTTGGAGGTCAAAAACGCCCTAGTGGCTTCTGAGGCCAAGATACAACAGCTAATGAAGGTGAATAACAACTTGAGTGACGAGCTGAGAATTATGCAGAAAAAGGTAACATGTTAATAAATGCAGGATGGTTGACTCTTTAATCCCATAGTATGAGGGAGAACCCTAGGCATGTGCTGGTGGTCAGAGGGAAGAAAAACAGTTGTTTTAACAGACCTAGAAATCTTTGGGCCAACTTGTCTTTTTGGAAGCTGTATGTATTTGGATATTTGAAATAAAATAGCTGGGATTAGAAATATATCCAGAGTTAAATTCCCAAAGTAGAAAAAATCTGACAACCTATTTGTTAAGTGTTTGTATCAATTGTAGTAACCCTTGCACTATTCTGTGCTTCCTGGGAACCTGGATGTGATTCTTCCCAATGCTACTTCTGAAGGATAATCACATTGTGGAGACAGAGCAATCAAAAGCCCTGGAAAGGTGTGTGTGTTTTATTAGCATTCAAACCCCACCCCACACCATGCAGCGGGTAATTCCCCTGTTCACTCTGACTCTGCATTATTACCCACCCCTGCCCAGGCAGCCCTATCCCACATTCATGCCTTATTTTTCAGTTTCTTGCCACTTGTTTGTGGCATCTTCAGAGCCTAGAGAAGGGCCTGGCTCAGAGAGTAGGTTCTCAGTAAATAAGAGAAAAAATTTAGTTTGAACTAGCAAGAACTGCACATCAGTAAAGAACAATCCCATTTGTTCATCATTTTCTCATTCATTACCTTTAGAGAGAATCAGAACAGTATGAATATATTAATCCCTAAAAGGAGTATAACTAATAGTATCAAGGAATAAACCAAGAAAGGCGATATGTATGTAACTCTATAAGAAGGCTAAGATGGGCAGCGCCTGTGGCTCATCAAATAGGGCGCTGGCCCCCCATATACCAAAGGTGGCGGGTTCAAACCCAGCCTCGGCCGAACTGCAAAACAGAAAAATAGCTGGGCGTTGTGGGGGGCGCCTGTAGTCCCAGCTACTCAGAAGGCTGAGGCAAGAGAATCACCTAAGCCCAGGAGTTGGAGGTTGCTGTGAGCTGTGATGCAACAGCACTCTACTGTGTGCAATAAAGTAAAACTCTTGTCTCTACATAAAAATAAATAAATAAATAATTAAAAAAAAAGAAGGCTAAGAAAAGGAAGTGGAAAAATTCCAGATTTTGCCCTTGACTTTGTGGGTATTGCTCCCATCATTCAGTTCTCTTCAAAAATGAGATTTTGTACACTTAAACAGAAAATAAGTAAAACATATAAATTGTATGCATATGCTTTTATCTGAGGAGTAGTGACACTTCCAGATCATTTTCAAGACCTGAGGACATGATGCATTTCATTTGGGGCTGGATCCTTTTCCATGCTGCTTCCTAAAGAAAGGCCAAAGAACTGAAAAGGGGCCCATGCTTCTCTACTCTCTAGGAAGTAAACTGCTATGCACCTTCCCTGGAGCTTGCTGTAGAATTCTTTTAGTGTCAAGTGCTAGATCCTTTTTGAAATCTTGCTTTAAAAATGTCTCTCGTCTTGGCGCCTGTAGTTCAAGCAGCTAAGGCATCAGCCACATACACCAGAGCTGGCAGGTTCGAATCCAGCCCAGGCCTGCCAAACAACATGACAACTACAACCGAAAAATAGCCAAGCGTTATGGAGGGAGCCTGTAGTTCCAGCTACGTGGGAGGCTAAGGCAAGAGAATCACCTAAGCCTAGGAGTTGGAGCTTGCTGTGAGCTGTGACACCACGGTACTCTACCCAGGGCAATAGCTTGAGGCTCTGTCTCAAAAAAAAAAAAAAAAGAAAGTTTCTAATACCTGTAGGAGAAAGAGATAAGAATGTCTGAAGATTAGTCAGCTTTAAACAAACAGACACTGGTTCTGTGCCTCCCAGCCCCACCATGAACCCTTTGACATAAAATACAGGATTTGTGCTTCCTCTGCCTTTCTGAAATGTATTTTGTTTAATGGATTATAATTTGTCCTATTAATTGGACTAATAAGTTTATTGAGGTGACTTTTTATGAAACATGCTGATTTTGCCATTGTATACTAATCTGCTACACGTCACATTTTTTTATCCTATAATGCTCCTTTTGATATTTGTAGAACTCAACCAGAGAAAGCAAATGTCTTAAGGTTCTTTAAGAAATGCAGAGTGGGGCCAGGTGCCGTGGCTCACGCCTGTAATTCCAGTACTTAAATTGCCTGAGCTCACAGGTTCGAGACCAGCCTGAGCCAGAGCGAGACCCCGTCTTAAAAAATAGCTAGGCATTGTGGCGGGCACCTATAGTCCTAGCTACTTGGGAGACTGAAGCAAGAGGATCACTTGAACCTAAGAATTTGAGGTTGCTGTGAGCTAAGATGCCACGGCACTCTACCAAGGGTAACCAAGTGAGACTCTGACCCCCCCCCCCAAAAAAGAAGAAATGCAGAGTGAAATTGCCATTGCTCATTGATTATCCCTTCACTTCTTAGAAATGCTTTTGATTTCAGAAACTATTGAATTATCTGTAACTTTGTATTTCCTGTTAAACTCCTTCCAAAGAAAAACTATGTAGCTTGGTTCTTATTAAGATAAACATCATTGGCTAAGGCGCCAGCCACGTACACCTGAGCTGACGGGTTCGAATCCATCCCGGGCCGCCAAACAACAATGATGGCTGCAACCAAAAAAAAATGGCCGGGCGTTGTAGCGGGCGCCTGTAGTCCCAGCTGCTTGGGAGGCGGAGGCAAGAGTCTCGCTTGAGCCCAGGAATTGGAGGTTGCTGTGAGCTGTGATGCCATTGCACTCAATCCAGGGTGACAGCTTGAGGCTCTGTCTCAAAAAACAAAAAAGATAAACATCATTAAAATTTTTCCAAGGACATCCCTCTAAATACAGAGTATTAAAATTAAAAAAAAAAAATGAAGACAAGAACTTATATTCATGAACATATATTCAGATAAAATCCAGGGTGGATGTTTTAGAGGCATGAGAAGTGTTAGGATGGTTTCAGATTTGAAGGCCTTAAAGCCTGTAACAGAGGCTTTTTCCATGGACGGTCATATGACCAGATGCACCAGTCCCCCACTGAGGGACATATATCAGTCCTGCTCCTCCTTCTTTGGACTTTGACCATTTCAGTCTAAGCTGTGGGTTCCCTACAAAATAGTTTTGACAGGCCCCTCATGCCTGTCAGACTCCTGGAATGTAGGAATTTTCAGTGACTACTTTGTGCTTTGCAGCTGTTCTTTTCTCAGGAAAGAGAATTGCAGACATGAGTTATGCCCTGACAGCCTTTGTGGTGTAAGAGCAATCTATCATTCCATGATGGCTCGTCCCGCACAGAGACTGAGAATGAGTGGTCTTTCTGAGGAAGAGGCAGCAAATCACACTTTCACCGAAGTTTGGCGCTATTCATATAAAGCATGCACAATTTGTTTACTTAGTAAAGATGTATTGATTTTATTTCACAGTTAGGTAAAGTTGTTTTTCTATTTAGAAAACTGACAAAGTAGCGTGATTTGTATCTGATCTTTCACATTTAACAGTTACTTGGAAAAGATGGTAATTAATGAAGAGGACCAACTACTATTGGTGTATATTTCACAGATCGGTGCTTTCTAAATAAAAATTGAAAGTAACTCCCAACATTGAATGGGTTTGCTATTGAGAAAGTAATGATCTTCTGGTGCAGTTGCTTGTGGACTTAAACCTTGGCACTGGTGGGGAATTTGGTCAGATTTTACAATCTCTGTCAAAGAGTAGACAGCTGAACGCACACCACACCCAGCTTATAAAATGTCATGGAAGATGAAGGAGCACCAGAAGGGAAGGACACTGTCCAGAATGGACACAGCTAATTGTGTTTAAAATGCCAGATGCTAAAGAGTAACACAATTCCTTGCTGATCCCTTAACTTAATTCATCAAACACCATGAAGCTGCCTGCATGTGAGGAATGGAAAGAGCACTCAGGGCCTCTGAGTGACAGCCTGTACCTAAAATGGGTGGTGCCAGACAGAGTAGATGTTCAAAGCTGATACCACCACGGTCGTGTTTTTTGGGTGACAAAGCCAAAGGAGAGAAAGGCCAAATATTCCAGCCCTGGTTGAAAGATGATCCATCACCAAAGGGAAGCTAACATGCCACGCGGAGCATTCTTGTGAAGATGTTAATATAGTTTCATAAGTTTCCAGGTTTCTTTGTGATATGTTAATATAGCAAACTTCCATGATTTGGTTCCCTCTATTTTTTTTTAAGTGCTGAATTGTTTGGAATATCAAGAGTATTGTGTAATAAAAAAACTTTTGATCATGATTTTTCTTGTGGGCTTTTTGGAAAGCGATAGCTGACCTGATTTTTCATAACCTAACTTCACTGTCTTTTCTTGCTTTGCAAAACAACTCTAGTCATCTTTGTGCTGCTTCCATGGTGTCTGCTGTCATTTTTGGCATTTGCAAATTGCTCAGAAGTCATTTGAAAAGCAGGTTACCTAAGTGGTGTTTTAATGATCTCAAGCTCTTGCTTGAGCCTTAGAATAATTCAGAGTACAGCTTGCCTCCAAACATTCCCAGTCCCACCATGACACCACTTTTTTAAGTGATTAGACATTTTGTTTTTTAAAAGTCCAAACTACAACTTTCCACATTCAGAAATTAAACTGTTTGCTTATGTGATGAGGTGAGTTGGTTGTGATTCACTCATTCCAGAAGGAAGAGTTCTTGTTTGTAGTTGCTTTTTGTCCTTATTGTTTAAATCTGGTAGTTGTATTCATTTACTTGGTGTTTGCTTTTTCTGCTTGCTATAAGAAAACACAGTCCCACTGCCAAACATTTCTTTCAGCTTCAAACACTCCAGAGTGAAAATTCGAACCTCAGGAAACAGGCCACAACCAATATATATCAGGTGCAAACTGGTTCTGAGTACACAGACACTTCCAACCACTCTTCCTTAAAACGACGTCCGTCTGCCCGAGGCAGTAGGCCCATGTCCATGTACGAGACGGGATCAGGTCAGAAAGCATATCTCCCAATGGGAGAAGCCAGCCGCCCCGAAGAGAGCAGGACAAGGCTCCAGCCCTTCCCCACACACGTAAGTAACACTTCTGGCGCTGTCGCTGTTCAACTCTCTGTGCAGCCTGACTCCCCTGTCCCATCCTCTGAACCTGCAGATCCCCACACCTCTGCTTTGCCAAATTGGGCTAAGAGAGTTGCCATCGTGTTTGCTGTATTAACATGTCCACAGATGCTTGCGATATTCCCACAAGCACACAGGGCCATACACAGAAAAGTTTTTTTAGCCAAATCTGGGATTCTGGCTCTTGTTGATTCCCACTCCTGTTTCCCACCCCCCCCATAGCCATTATATATTTCCCAACCAGCCAGTATTGGCACTTTTGACTTTTTTTTTTTTTTGCAGTTTTTGGCTGGGGCTGTGTTGGAACCTGCCGCCTCCGGCATATGGGGCCAGCGCCCTAGTCCTTTGAGCCACAGGTGCCGTCCAGTATTGGCACTTTTTCTGGGAAAGCTTCCTTCTGTCCTCCCTCACTTCTAAAAACAATAACAAAATATAAAAGTCACTAGCAGAAGGAAGTGTCATCTTCTTCAAGGTGGATAGGGATGTGCCCCTTTATGAACTGGAGCCCTTGGAATCCAAGATGACTTTCAGCTCATCCTCCTTGAGCATGTGGCCTTGCTTCTGTGACTCAGTGAACAGGCAGGTCTGAAAGGCTCCAGGCCTCTGTAGTCTGTCCACATGCACTCAGTGTGTCTGCTGGGTCAGCTTCTGCATCCTCCTCTTTCCCTTTGTGAAGGAAGCATGTCTTGTCATTTCACAAAAAGGAAATGTCATGTTCTACATAAGTCTTACAAGTGATGAATTCCAAAGATTATATTCTGCAGCAGGGGTCTAACTATATTATTCTGCAATATATTGTGTTGTGATGTTCTCAAATATTATGTTTTTTCTGGATTAATGTATGATACAAATCCATGTTTTGGCAAAATGTTAGACATTTTAATGGGATGTTTTTTCAGAGAATTTTAGTTATCTGTTGAAATGTATAAAGTTACCTAGTCAAATTTTATGGGAGCTTCAAAACATTTTTTTCAAAGTAAATGCAAAGTAAAGGATATGGTCTAGTATATTAAATTCTACTTTAATTTTGTCAATGTTTAATATAGTAAAATCACAGTGTTGTTATATTTTAATTGGGAGTCCATCATCTCAACTTGTTTTTTAAATTGTTTGGGTTTGACATTTTAAGGCTATTGACTTGATAATGTTTGTTGTAATGAGATTGCCATTGAGTTAAATTAAGAATCTTATTTTTTTATAGCTGAAAACCATCTAGGACAAGAAACCTTTGTTTTTATACAGTGTACTTTTTTATTTTAGAAAAATTTAGAATATAAGGATCATTTGTATAGTTTCCCATTTCATAATTGTCAATCCTAATTAAAAAAAAAAAACAACAAATGTTCACTATAGGCTGCCCATTTAAAAAACTATTGGTCAATTTGACAAATTATGCTAGGTGTTATCTTTTCCCTTATGGAAAAGTAGGCCTGTTAAATTCAGAGTATATTTCTGATAGATGTTTCACTAAGGGTTTAAACATTTCTGGGGGCCTGTCCCCAGCTGTCACTGAGATTTCAGCCCTCACCTCACATATAGTAAGTTATCTTCTAGGATTCTTTTACCAAAACCAGTGAGATGGCTCAGCATCTGTGGCTCAACGGGCTGAGGCGCCAGCCACGTACACCTGAGCTGGTGGGTTTGAATCCAGCCCCAGCCCGCCAAACAACAATAATGGCTGCAACCAAAAAAGGGCCGGGTGTTGTGGTGGGCGCCTGTAGTCCCAGCTACTTGGGAGGCGGAGGCAAGAGACTCGCTTGAGCCCAGGAATTGGAGGTTGCTGTGAGCTGTGGATGCCACAGCACTCTATCCAGGGTGACAGCTTGAGGCTC
>CAUYRH010129660.1:0-51160 GCA_963574655.1 Perodicticus potto
TTTTTTTGAGACAGAGCCTCAAGCTGTCACCCTGGATAGAGTGCTATGGCATCACAGCTCACAGCAACCTCCAATTCCTGGGCTCAAGCGAGTCTCTTGCCTCTGCCTCCCAAGTAGCTGGGACTACAGGCGCCCACCACAATGCCCGGCCATTTTTTGGTTGCAGCCGTCATTGTTGTTTGGCGGCTGGGGCTGGATTCGAACCCGCCAGCTCAGGTGTACGGGGCTGGCGACGTAGCCTGTTGAGCCACAGGCGTCGAGCCTTCCTTTGCTTTTTTGAAAAGGCTTTTAAAACCAACCTTCTCTCTCACTCCTTCCTTTTTCCTCTTTCTCTTCCTCTTTCCCTTTCTTTTTCCCTCTGTGACTCTTTCCCTTTTATTTTCTGCTTTTCCATACCTTTTTCTACCTTTATTGACTTAAATAGTATTTCCTGCAAAGCAATTGGTAAAACAAACTCTGATTTTAAAAAGGCCACTAATTATACAAACTAAAAAAAGGTTTAAGACTTATTCTATGACAGCAAGCATTATTTTTCTTTAACCCCCTCATAAGAAAGAAAGATGGACTTCAATCAATTTGTTTAAATGGTAGCACTCCAGAGGGTGGCTTGGATCCAGACATTACTAAGTGTTCACCTGGACAAATAAAAATAAAAACTGACCAAATGTCTAGCTAACTTATGAAGGTGAGCCTTGAGTCAATTCACGCAGAGAAAGAGCAGCGCTGTCCTCAAGTGCCCCAGTTGTGCATCTGACAGTAATGCCCACAAGTAGCTTCCTCTGACCAGGCACAAGTGCCAAGCCAGCCCCCCAACAGGGCAGCACAGGTTGAAAAACATTATGTTTGTGTTGCTTTTGTTGGTTTTTTTTAAAAGGACTGAACTTGGGAAAACTAAAAACACACAATCAGTTTTGAGACAGACATAAAAAGCTTCTGGAATCCTCTCTCAAGAGAACAAAAATAAGCCGCCTTGAATGAACGCTATGACTGGTTACGTGGAACACCTTGCTCTGCTCCGCCTGTCCTCCATTCCAGGCCTCCAAGAGCAGCTTACAATTATGGAGACAAACCCTTTGAGAACTTGTCCTAAAGGAGGCTATTTGGGGGAAACCGTAATTGAAAAATATCACCACCAGTTGGTTTAGAACTTGCTGGTACAGAATGTGTGTGTGCCTCCGCAGCACACAAAGGACACCTGCCCTAAACCGCCGTACACCAGGGAGCAGGACGGGCCCACTGGCAAATTTGTCCTGGGATTTCTCAGATTAAGAACTGTCCGTTTGTGAAATCTTTTGCAGATGGTGAAATTATTTTAGTTCACTCTGGTGTTCTCCAAATGAAGAAGAAGAAGAGGAAGAAGAGGAGGAGGAGAAGAAGGAAGAAGGAGGAGAAGAAGAAAAAGAAAAAGAAAACAACAATTGGATCGATGGATTATCTCAATCGTAGGATCTTATCAGGCACACTATTCAGATACGGCTTTTGCAGGAAGCCATAATATCTGGCTTATATCAACAAACTTTATTTAAAAACCAAAATAAAGAAAGACGTCCCAAATAATTTAAGGATTTCTGGCAGCAAACAGGCATAGGAAAGAAAAGGAGGGAGGGGAGGCTCTTCTCACTTTGAAAAGAGAAATTTTGCTGGAGAATGAAATCCATTCATCCACCGCCAAAAACATTAATTTTCAGCACCCCAGAGGAAGGGTCATTATTCGCTTTCTTCCCAAGCTCATGGGGTGGGGTCTGCTCCCTGTGTCTGATTCCACACCACAGCATTCCAGCCTACACAAGGGATGAGTGTGTGATGTGCTGAAAGATGGGCCATCGTGGTCCCTTTCTTACCTTGGTTCATGGTTCTAATCACAAAGGGGCTCTTCTACTGTCCAACAGATATTCACAGAGGTAAATAGATTGTTGTAATGACTGCAAAGTGCAAAGGCTCCGGGCCGTCAAATATAAAGACTAACTGCATTGACAACAGAAACCTCCTGGAAGAGAGTCAATCGTGAGCTGTAAGAGGGTAGCAGCTGGTGAGACGTCCCCAGGGCAGGAGCTCAGGTGCTCCAGGAGCAGCTTCCTGTGGCTTAGTCCTTTGTCAGGCTCTGTCTAATGCTCTTTACAGACCACAACCCCCACGCCTTGTCACAATTCCATCTCCCAAGTCAACCTCTGCACTTTGATGAAGAGACATGTGCAATTTTAACAGCTCATTGAAAATCTTCATGCCCACCATGTAGACTTGATTTTTTACTAATCATTTTAGTCTAATGGTTTTAATAATCTATGTCTACCTCACTCATTTGATAAATGTCAGTAATGATTTGTTACATAGCTGTTCGGTTAAGATTTGTGCAGAGAAACATCCCGGGTCAAACCAGGGAAGCCAGTGCCCTAAGCCTGGGAGCAGGACATCTCCCGGAGTCTACCTCTGGGCCAAAACTTTGTGACTGTGGAATCAAAAATGTTCTTCCACTGAGAAGAGTGTGTTTGCTGCTGTTGTTTGGGGAGTGGTCTGTATATGTCGGTTAGATCCAGCTGGTTTATTGTATCATTTAGGTCCTTTATTCTCTCACTTCTCTATCCATTCTTGAAAGTGAGATACTGAACTCTCAACAATTATCTTAGAAATTTATTTCTCTGTTGAATTATATAATTTTTTGCTTTGTAAAAAAAAAATAGTCTTCTTTCTGAACTCCAAAAAGAAAGAAAAAAAAATGAACTATCTATAAACTGGCTCTTGTAAAAAAAATGTTCTTCCATACAGTAACAGCAGGTGAAAGGTAAGAAATAATTGAGGGGTTTGTAATTGATTTAAGTACATATTTAACTAATCCTGAACTTATCTTTCATCATCCTTCTTTGTCATAATGACAATTTTCATTTTTTTTTACAAATATAAGGAACTCTAATAGAAGAAGTGGGACTGACAGTTTTGAGTTGACCTCTTCATGTGCTTCCTGATTAGTCTTAAACTAATCACACAGTGTGGGTGGCTTGAAGACCCCAGTGTACGTTAAAGCTATGTTTCAACCAATTTAGTTGAGTATCAACCAGCACTTTTTTAAAGTGGGGAAAAATGAAATAGAATATATCAGAATTTATCACATATGGTAAGAGTAAGTATTTTTTTTTTTTTTTGTAGACATAGAGTCTCACTCTATAGCCCTCGGTAGAGTGCCGTGGAATCACAGCTCACAGCAACCTCCAGCTCTCGGGCTTAGGCGATTCTCTTGCCTCAGCCTCCCAAGTAGCTGGGACTACAGGCACCCGCCACAGCACCCAGCTAATTTTTGATGCAGTTTGGCTGGGGCCGGGTTTGAACCCACCACCCTCAGTATATGGGGCCAGCACCCTACTTGCTGAACCACAGGCGCTGCCCAGAGTAAGCATTTTTTTAATGAAGGGTTTGCTTCAGTTGTGTAGGTGTATTGGGTTTTAATTCTGGTACTTCTATGGATCTCATTAAAAACTTCGAAAGCTAGACAAGTGGCAGCGAAAATGGGTTTCTGTTAGATGGAGAGAAGCGAGGTTACTCGGGATGCTGAAAATCAAAATAAAAAGCTTGACGTCGTGTGGAGTTCATTGTCTCTTCTTGAGCAGAGAAATGATGTGATACAGGGGAAGTTTGTAATGAGTGTGGTGGTGGCATGGGAGGATATAGAAACTGGAAAGTCATTGAAGACTCTCAGAACAGAAATCAATTCTTCCTGTCTGAAACATAAAAGAAATTTTTCAAATGGGTTATTTCCAACATTTCAGGAAATAATCAGAAATGAAGGGGATAGCCAGAGCAATGGTCAAATTATTCCCACTTTGCTGGTCCATTTGGGACACTGGTAGCACAGCTGCTGACTGGTGGGCACTGTAGCTGCCTGCTGTGGAGAATTCCTGTGGGACACTGAAGATTCCCACTGTATGTTGCTGCTGCTGTGGTGGGCTACTCTCAATTGTCTGGCCCTGTGTGTCACTATACCCAGATTTCCTATGCAGACTGGTGCTTCTGTTAGGCGCCTGAGCTCCAGCTGCAAGAGAGGCTGGGAAACAAACAGGTCAGCTGCAGCAGAAAGTGGCTCTGCGTCCCATCAAGACTCACACGATAAGGGTACTGGTGAAACTTATTAAATGTAGACTATCAATGTCTTCATATAGTGATTAAGAAAATGCTATGAAGGCTATGTTTAATAGTACGACCAAAATATTTCAGATTGTATATGAAGTCGGCACATTGTGCCCCATGATTGCACCAATGTACACAATTAAGATTTAATAAAATTATTTTTAAAAAAAGATGCACACGATAGGCCGCCACAGCTCACGCCTGTAATCCTAGCAAGCCAGGAGGCCGAGATGGGTGGATTGCTTGAGCTCAGGAATTCCAAACCAGACCAAGCAAGAATGAGACCCTTGTGTCTACTGAAAATAGCCAAATTAGCCAGGCATTGTGGTGGCTGCCTGTAGTCCCAGCTACTCAGGAGGCTGAGGCAGGAGGATCACTTAAGCCCAGGTGTTTGAGTTTGCTATGAGCTGTGATGCCACAGCACTCTAGACTGGGCAACAAAATGAGACTATCTCAAAAGAAAAGAAAAGTAAAGGATTCACACTACATACAACTCTGCACAGGAAGACGCATTGGTCCGGCTCGGCTCAGCCATCTGCAAGCACCATTCAGGCTCAGGTAGAGAGCGGGCTGCGGCTCAGAGAGGAGCTGAGAGAATGAATGTGAGGCATTAGTGGCGGTGTGTCTAGAACATGTTACTATCTTAGAGGGGTGGCTTCTGACCTGGAAGTAAGGAGGAGAGGTGTGTACTGCTGTCAGATATGAGAACTGAGAGAAGAGGAAATTGGAGAGGAACGTGGTGTTGCAGCGACGGGGACAGAGGGCTTACGGTTTTGCAGTTAGTGGCCACGGGGAGGTAACTCCTTCAGCAAGTCCTGACCTTTGAGATTATCTGTAAAGCCTGTTGTATGCCATGTGTCACTGTGGTCTGATATTCTTGTGGACTCAGGGTTTCCTAATTCAGCGTTCCATGTAATTTTGCAGCCTGCCTCCTAAATCCTTTTGATATTTATTTCGATGTGCATTTGGACGAATTAAATTAGAAAGGACCTTACTGAGTACTTAATTTCTTTTAAAACTGCACCACTTGGCACCCATAAGAACCCAATTCCTGCTGAGATTCAGCATGTTGGAAGACACAGGGCACAGATCTGCACTGGCCACTAACCTGTCTGGTCATTCGCTGCCCCACTCCCCCCTGCCCAGGTGTCCACGACTCCAGCAATTAGCACCAGAGCCACATATCCATGGATCTATCAAGTTCAGGTTCGAACTTGCTATTCTGCATCTTATGTTTTACTATGACTCCTAACCACTCTAGAATTTACAGTTAAGAAAGCATAGAGCATTGGTTTGTTAAGAGAAGATCAAAAGACCAGATGAGACAGGCGCTCAAATCAGATACCATTTGCGTCTAGAGGAAGGGACTCAAACCACAGAATGTCACTGCATTAATTTCCTGTGTTCCCTTTTCTGATTTCTCTTCTCATAGATCCTTCCTTATGCAGAGCTCATCTTACGCATTTCATATTTCCTCTCTTTTAAGATGAAAGCAAGAGATTGAAGTCTCCCTAATAATTCTGAAGCTCTCATTTCCCATCTGGCATCATAATCTCTATGCTTCCAAAGTTCCATCCTCTTCCTTATATTTCAGAAAAAGAGAGTGGGAAATATAAATGAGGGATTGATTTAATGGGAGTTAGGTAAAAATCAAGAGGTAGGGGATGAGGGGAATTTTTTTCCTATTTAGGAATAATATAAAAGAAGACCAAAACCCAATGCTTTGACGAGTTTAGGATGAGTTCCAATCAATTCTCTATTTTCATAGTCCTTAGAGTCACAAGCAAGTCACCCCAGACTCCAGCTTTACCTTCCTCCCAAGCGCACCAGTGCTAACTGATGCTTGTCACCAACAGGCGTGGGACACCAGACACTGCACTCAGAAACCAAAGCAAAGACGGAGATCGATGACGAAAGAAAACGAGCTGTATTTTCTTGACTCAGTAGTCAGGAAGTAGTGACGTGTACTGGAAAACACCCAGGATTTTTGCCCCAAGGGTCCCTCCTATCTGGAATTTTCTCCTGCTCTCCCAGGCACACTACCTTGTCTAGTTAACCCCTAACATTCAGCTCTCAGACTTTGGGTAAAATGCCATTTCTGCCCTCTCTGACCCGCAGGCCAAGTGCGGTCCCCTGGCATCCTTTTTCCATAACACTCAAGTTTGTACATAGAGAAGCTCTTTCCCACTACACATGAGGGCAGGGTGTATCTTTCTGGCTTGTTTATATATTCCAGTATCTTGTGCTTGGCAGATATAGACAGTAACTGCTCAGTCATTATTTCCTTTATGAATTAATTACTCATGAGTCAGGGTCCTGGGTTTGCCTTCTAACCCTGCTTGTAACTGGCTCCGAGACCTGGGAAGGACTGTCTTCTTGTTCACCTTGATTTCTTCATCCGCAAGGTGAAGATTTGGGACTGGCTAATACCTTAGGAACTTCTGCCCCAGATTTGGTGGTTCTGAAATGTTATATGCAAATAATTTTTTGTAAATTAAATAGTATTAAAATTTGTTTGTAAGAAAAATTCTGATTCTTAATTGTAAGTTTGAATGAGATCCCTCCTCAACAGTTCAAGCGTATAATGAGGAGAGGCACACTGATGCCTTGAGCTGGGAGGAGGCTTGCTCTGCTGTGTTGGGGGGTCTCCTGCATTCCGTAGGTGGGGTCAGTTCTTGGGAAACTCAAACTTGGGCAAATTGTTGAGAATAGGGGTGGGACTAGGCTGCCATCTATTCAGGAGAGTGGAAAAGGATGTCACAGAGCCAACTCGTTGGGAAAGCAAGCAAAGAAGATACTAATATTTACACCTATTCTGCATTGCCTATATGGAAATTGAATCTTTCTGAAAGGTGAATAATGTAGGCTAAAGAATCTCTCGAATTCATGTCTTAACCTAACAAGATTCTAAAAGTCGTTTCCAACCACATTTTGTTCTCTCTGCATATTTCTTTGCATCGAATTCTGCATTCTACTACTGCAAAGCCAGCTTTTAGAAAGATGTTCTAGGCTCGGCGCCTGTGGCTCAACGGGCTAAGGCGCCAGCCACATACACCTGAGCTGGCGGGTTCGAATCCAGCCCGGGCCACCAAACAACAATGACGGCTGCAACCAAAAAGTGGCCGGGCGTTGTGGTGGGCACCTGTGGTCCCAGCTACTTGGGAGGCGGAGGCAGGAGACTCGCTTGAGCCCAGGAATTGGAGGTTGCTGTGAGCTGTGATGCCACAGCACTCTACCCAGGGTGACAGCTTGAGGCTCTGTAATAAAAAAAAAAAAAAAAAAAAAACTGGTGACTTCTGCTAGAATTAATCATAGCACAACAGCTGGGGATTGTGATGGGCACCTGTAGTCCCAGCTACTCAGGAGGCTGAGGCAAGGGAATCGCCTAAGCCCAGGAGTGGGAGGTTGCTGTGAGCTGTGTAACATCAGGGTACTCTACCAAGGGCAATAATGTGAGACTCTGTCTCTACACAAAAAAAAAAAAAAAAAGAAAGAAAGAAATCATTGCACATACACTGAAATCAAAAGAAAATGCAATGGAAGTGAGAAAGATTATAAAGTATCTCTTCTAAGTAATCAAGGAATAAATAAGGCATGTTATCACCTGTTTGTGACACTCTTTGATTTAATATTATTTAAATCTACTTTAACAAAACAAACAAAATCTTTTGATTTAAAACACATTTTAAACTTTTAATTTAAATAGTATGAATAACATGAAGTGATTACCCCACTTGTTCAAGAAAGATCTTAATAATTTAGTGAATCTAGGTGTGTTTTATGAGACTTCCATCTATCTTCATTTGTGCAAAAAAAATTTTGAAAAGCATCTCTTGAAAACACATGTAATTGCTGCAAATAAATTGTGAATAACTGAAATAACTGAAATAATTTTAATTTTCAAAAATGCATGAAAGAGTGAATGCATGTATTTGCATGCAGTTAACTTTCTGCTAATCTTGGTAGAAATTCAAGGTAGGAATACTAGAATACTTGTGATGATTAATTTTCTTATGTTTACTTGGCAGGGGTTAGGAAAACCCAGAGAGCTGGTGAAATATTATTTCTTGTAGTGTCTATGAGTGTTTCTGGAAGGAATCAACATTTGAGCTGATGAACTGAATGTCAGTAAATTCCTTCCCTCCACCTAGTGTGGCATCATTCAATTTGTTGAGAGCTTGATAGAACAAAAATGTGGGAGAAGGCTGAACTCTCTCTTTTCTGGACAGGTTGGGACATTCATTGATCTTCTCCTGCTGTCTGTGGTCCTGTTCTTGACCTTCAGAACCAGATGAGACCCTTGGCTCTGCTCTCAGAACTGAACTACACCCCCAGCTTTCCTGTCTCTCTCCCTTGCAGATCATGGTACTTCTTTGCCTCCATAATCACATGAGCCAATGCTTTGTAATCTTTCTAGATAGATCAAATTGGTTATGATTACCTGAAGAACTAATACACTCCATCATGTTATTTCCAAAAACGTTAAAAGGTATTTTTACATAAACCACACGAAGAATAGCAATCTGGTTCCACGCTATGCTTTCAAGTAGTTGTGCTATTTTTGCACAATATATGCGATAACAGAGGCCTATAAAGTACAAGTCACTAAGACAAAAATCGAGCAACTAACGAAAGAGAAATTTTGAATACAGACAAAATAATAACATAACAAGTAAGAACTTATGAAACCACAAGTATTTAAATGATGTGATTTACCCTTCTGTAAATCACCTCAGTTTCTATAAGGAGCAATAATTTTAGTCCTAGTCGAGCCCAGATGAACACAGTTTACTTGAGTTGCTTTCATCTCCTGGCCTCTCTCCATCTCCCAGTAAACTGTGTAAATTTCCAAGGTTTGTGTAATGTCGGAGAACAAGTCTGGAGACTGGAGGTGTGATGAGAACTCGGGGGATAATAGTGATCATCTATTCCTAAGTGGCTGTGTCTCATTGGATAAATATTAATAATTACTTCTGTTTCTAGAGCCTCTGCTCCATGCCAGACACTGTGCTATATATTTATGTGTTAATGTATTTAATCCTCTCTATATTTTACAGATAAATACTTGAGGCATGCAAACTTAAGTAACTTGTCTTTCCTTCTTCAGCTTAAGTTGGGAATCTGGCTTCGAATATGGAACCTGTCCCTATAATGTACTGCCTCTCCAGTAATTTCTACCAAGGTATAAAGCTTTATTAATTCCTGGATGGGAGACTTCACCAGCTAGTGTAGTCTCTGAGGTTTCTCTGTCCGTCCTACCTTCACCTTTATCAAGCTGTGAGCTTCTTTGTCTTTGAACAGCTACTACTCATTGGGAAGAAAAGGAGTCCTTGAGGAGGTCATGATGTCAGCATCTCAATGTTACCTTCAGCCACACTCACACCCTGCAGGTAAAAATCTATTAAGGCTGCCCCCTCTCTCCAGACACCCTGTGCCTCTTTCCATGCCTGTCTCTTATACCTTAGAAAAAAAACATGAACAAAGAAGCAAACAAACAAAAACTTTCTGTGGGACCCGCCTCCTCAGGCAAGTTGGGAAGTAAGATATAGACCTCCTAAGTTTTCAGATCCCCAAACACATGGAGTCATCTCTACCTGGTGGAGTCCACCCCAGGAGGGAGAACCGTTTCTCTGCACACTCTTCCATGGAATTTGTTCCCGTGCATGTGTTGGGAACGGAGTGTAAGATAGAAGGACGCTGGTATTTTTTTCCTTATCAGTTTTGCAAAAAACTTTTTTTATAGTTTAATATCTAATACTTTTGTATCTCTAGTTGATTTGACAGTTTTCCATGGAGAAGTGGGTTGCCTAACCAAGTTAAAAGATTCACAGGGGTTAAAGAATAACAGCAAGTATTTTATTATGTCATACCACCTGGGCAAAAACAGCAAAATACTGCCTCCTGTACTCAGAGAAGCTCAGAAATCTGAAAGTCCAGAAACCTGTCCAAAGTCTTTACATTCTCATTCTCATTGATTGCTAGAAAATTTTATAGCTGTTATTTAAAAGTATTTTATTCTCCCCTCTTCTTGTCGGCATGCATTTTTCTCATTGCAGTGATGATCTCTGAAATGTCATATGTGAGGCTGATCTCTGCTTCCTCATTCTAATATACTCCACTATCACTTTCATACATTGGAGAAAATACTCTCCATGACAATATTTCACCTTCTTCTCTTGGGACTTTCCCTTCCTTTTTAAAGCTTTATTTGATCTTGTTCCTTTACATTTCTCATTCATTATTCCAATCTCAAATACATCAGAATATCCCATGACTTCAGGAAAACTACAGGAAAGTTCAAATTGAGTGGAATATTCCATGGTCTATTCAAATTAACTATTGTTCTTTGGGCTTTTTGACTTTTTCTTTTCTTTGAATGGGTTTCCTTATGCCAGATACTAGATACAGTAACATGATGGCAATACTATCTAAATTTTCTGGTAGAAAAATAGCTGATATATGTATACCTTTTTCCATACCAAAAAACAATAGTTTATTCTTACACACACAGTATTTAATACATTTAATGGAGGTTAAATTAATCTTTCACCTGTAACTGGAGAAATGACTAAAGACATAAACTGAAAAGTCACTATATCACTGTTATGAAACCCAGAATACACAGATTAGGTAAGCAGTAAACTCTTAACAAAAGGGAAAAGTGACTAAAATGATAGAATGTGGGACTCAGGGTGTAACTGGGAAGAGTTCTTTAATAGGAACCAATTGGGTCTTTTTTTTTTAAATAAACAAATAGAAACAACTTAACATGTCATGATATTGACAGATTATACATGTAGTTCTAATAGTATTTTTAACATCGGTTAAATTATAATTGCATACTCCTCTCGGAAGTTCTGAGCCTCTATATGTGAACAATTTTCTTCCTTTGGAACTGTAATTGTTTGGTTTCTGAATAGAAGATATTCCTGTCTTCTTGTAATATGTCCTGCACTTGAAAAATGTGTTTGGTTAAGCTAGTATGAGCAAGGACTTGGAAATATTTAAGAAAATATTTCCTAATGATTTCTAAGCACTGTCCACTAACCTTTAAATTAAAATAATCTTCAACATTCATTGGAAATGATAGACAATTCAGAAACTTTTTGTAATTTTGCATTTTATGGAATGGAATTGGGAATGTCAGATGACTGAAGTGGCAGAAGAGAAACAATCTAGGCTCTTCGGATTTCAAGTCCTGCCTTTCTAGTCCTTAAAGTATATCCAGTGTGAGGAAAAGATGTGTTTCTCATGGAAGGAAGTCAGCGGGGAGCATTTCTTCCTGCAGCAGTCTGGGGTCAGAGTAGTTCCTGGTCTTCACAGGCTGAATTCAGATGAGGCATTTGGTCTGCATTCAGCTTCGTTTCTAAGAGCTCAGGGATTTCATGCACTTATTCTTTCTTTTCTGCCTGTCTGGTTTCCATGGAGATGCAGGCCTCTTGGAGAAAGCAAAGCCACGCACCTCATGCACAGGCAGCGTGTGTTATTTTTGGAGTCAATTGAGCAGTGAATATGTCCCAGGAAGTCAGTGTGAACAGGTCCTGGAAAGGGCAGGCAGGGAGGCAGACGGAAGGTACAATATCCATCATCTTATCAGAGAACTTCACCTCCAGAGGGGTTTTAGGTTATCTGCTGGTCTATGGAAAACAGGTTATCTATTTTCTATGGAAAATACAAGATTTATTCTGGTGACATTAATATAGAAAGAAGGAAGCAAAAAATAAAAACACACAATGGGGCAAAAATTCAGAAGGATTTGTAGTTTCACTAAATGTGTATTTTATATACTTTCAGAAATTGTAAAGGTGTATCTCTTACTCAAGACAGGATTTAAATAAAGTTAGCATAAACTTTAATTCTCTAAACTTCTCTACCAAAATATATAATTTCATGAAGAATTTTCCCTAATTACATTAATATGTCTCCTCCCACATAACCTATTTACAAGATCAAATCAAGTTTGAACAATAGCTTAAAGGAGAAGATATATTTTTAAGAAAATAAATACATGAATAAAATCTAACCTTCATGTTATATAATGGGAAAACAATTTTGCAGTTCTCTGAATTATGCACCCTTATTCTTGGTGAAAAAACTTATTTTAGTTCTTTTTTCTTCAGTTTTCATTCTTGGTATGTTACAGTTCTCTGTCATAACCAGTTATATTCCTATCACTAATAGGATTTATTAAATATCACATAAATTATTGAGTTTTTAAGAGATACATGGATATAAATTCTTTATCCTAAAATTAAGTGCTTACAATATGGTTAAATAAATCTCCTTCTTTGTACAAATCAAAATTCAAAAAAATATACAAAGCAAACATTTTTTTAAAAGTATTCCTCCCCTCAATTTACTCATTATCTAATTTATAATATTTAACAAATCAAAAACATAGGAAACAATAAGTGGCACATAAAATGCTTTGGGATAACCAAATTAGAATTAGAATAATTAAGGAGAAAATTATTCCTCTGAAGCTTGCCTTATAAGAGCTTATATCCAGAGAGAGAACAAGCAGAAATACTCGGACAAGGAAAACATGCGATTTCGCCCAAGCACAGAAGATTAAAATGTAGCTTTAAAGAAATTACTTTAAAATTTTTGTTCTTTATTCCCAGCAAAGGTGAAGGTTAACATTGCAAATGCACCAAGGAATAACAAAATAACGTGGGCCCTAAGAGAAAGGAAGAAAAGAAAACTTTTTTCTTATGAACTGGAGATAAAAGTGCAGTCTAAGGCGGCACCTGTGGCTCAAAGGAGTTGGGCGCCGGCCCCATATGCTGGAGGTGGTGGGTTCAAACTCAGCCCCGGCCAGAAACTGCAAAAAGAAAAAAACAAATAAAGTTCAGTCTAACCATAATGACAAAATAAGGAAATTAAATTG
Organism: Perodicticus potto; assembly: GCA_963574655.1. Lineage (NCBI taxonomy): Eukaryota > Metazoa > Chordata > Mammalia > Primates > Lorisidae > Perodicticus > Perodicticus potto. Next base: position 13,007 of record CAUYRH010129660.1, read on the forward strand.
ATAAGTAACAAATTTTAACACTATATCTTTTAATAAAAGAATAAATGTATATGCCACTGCAGGCAAAATGGTAAGGCACAGTCAGAATCAAAGGATAAGTTTGATAAGGTTAAAAAATGTAGTAAACATATCTTAATGAAAGGCATAGAAAGACAGTAATACATTGTAACTGAGTAGCTTGTAAAATTAGTTTTAAAAACTTTTGTCCTTATAAGATAATACACTTAATCAGTATATGATTTTGACCCCCAAGTATCAGTCAAAAGTGCACTTCCTTTTATTACATGTATTTAAGGTGTGCAATATAAGGTTTTAATATACATATAAATAATGAATTAATTACTATAGTCAGCAAATTACCTTATCCATTACCTTTTATAGTTAGCTCTGTGTGTGTGGAGGGGAGCAGGCAAGAATACCTAAAATCCTACCCTTTTAGCAAATTTCCAGTATACCATACCATATTATTAATTAGCATCCTCCTGATGTACATTTGTCTCTAAACTTCTTCATTCTACTTAATGAGAGTTTGTACTATTTGATCCACTTTTTCTCAATTCCTCCTCCTTCCCTGCCCCTCATAAATGCCATTCTATCCTCTGTATATATGATGGCAAAGGGGAATATTTCAAAGGTGACTGAGTTAAGTAACAATGAGGTATGTACCCTTTTTCTAGGATGAGTTATAACTTAATTGTCCAACTTTGCATGTTAGATTTAGCCATTGCAGAATGTATAAAGATTCAAAATATGTTGTATGTAATATATATACTACATATTAATATATAATTGTATATAATTTTATGTTACTTGAAAACCTATTGCAATGTATTACTGTCTTTCTATATCTTTCATTAAGGTATGTTTATTATAGTTTTTAAACATAGGATCGAACTTATCCTTTGATTCTGACTGTGGCTTACTGTTTTGTCTGTGAGAACATATACATTTATTCTCTTAGTTTAATTTGGTTTTAAAAAACATAGGTTCAAGTAGTAGGGCACTGGCCCCATACACCAGAGGTGGTGGGTTCAAATGCGGCCCTGGCCAAAAACTGCAAAAAAATGAAATAAAATAAATAAAATATAAAGCTATCACAAATATCTGGAAACAGAACCAGTGTTGTGATCCACAAGTCAGCACTGCCCATAGCCGATCTTAGCTATTGCAATTCAATAACACAGAAGTTATTTGGGACCCTCACTGAGCAACATATTAAACTGCCACTGGTGATTCAAATCCCAATTCAAAAATTTTAAGAAATAGACACATAAAAATTATACAATAAAGTTTCATATGATGTTTGTTTATGTCTCGTGCCATTGTTTTGTCAGATTTAATTATATTTGGTCAGATGTAATTATATTTATAACTGTATTGCTGTATTCATAGCTCAGGTAATCAAACTGACAGAATTACAGTAATAACTGTAACCTATTTCGTTCTTACCTTAGGTAAAATGATTTTGTTCATACTCTCACTACATCTTCTGGACTTTGCTATTCAAAATTAATTTACCCCTTGTTCATGAATCTACCTAGTTGAGAACTAACAATTAAGACAGAAATGAAATGATGCTTTAGACAGTACAAGAATCTTTCCTTTAGATGCAAATCTTTCTGATTGGGGTCATCACCCAGCTTGAATTTTTCCAGTGTTTCTTACTATATAGAGAGAAATTTTGAAAATCTGTGGTACATTTATGTTCTTAACATTCAACTCATCTATCTGTTTGGTTGTTTAACTCAGGAAATAAATCAAATTTGGCAGGGCTTACACCTAATAGAATTCATGTTAGCTCTCATGTTAGAGATCATCATTCTCCTCGTGAGTATCCTAGTACTTAGAAATAATTTGTTGGTTCGGCGCCTGTGGCTCAACGGGCTAAGGCGCCAGCCACGTACACCTGAGCTGGCGGGTTCGAATCCAGCCCGGGCCCACCAAACAACAATGACAGCTGCAACCAAAAAAACGGCCAGGCATTGTGGTGGGCGCCTGTAGTCCCAGCTGCTTGGAAGGCAGAGGCAGGAGACTCACTTGAGCCCAGGAGTTGGAGGTTGCTGTGAGCTGTGATGCCACAGCACTCTACCCAGGGGGACAGCTTGAGGCTCTGTCTCAAAAAAAAAAAAAAAAAGAAATAATTTGTTAACTAACCTGCTTGGAAATTTTACTCAAGTATGATGAAATCATTTCTACAACTTTCTGACTGTTCCTCCAATTTTCACAAATAAAATATTTATTGATTACATCTTAGTGATCACAGCACCAGATTATTTGTAAAGGCCCTAAACTGAAAGAGCCAAGTTGACTCCATTTTGTTAAAACTAACTCATTTTGTTCCACAGCCAGCCTTTCACTAATTCTACCTTGTCCCACAGCCTTCAATTTGCAGCTGCACATCAAAAGTTAATTTAGGGCTGCATACCAAAGAGTCAATTTACAGCCGAATACCAAAGGTGATAGGCAACCTGCTTCATCCCCCCACCCCCACCCCCAGCTCCAGTATGTCCGCCCCAAGCGTCCTCATCATTTCATCCAATTAGTTGCAGCAGACCTCCACTGCAGTCAAATGACCAGGCTTCATGAAGCTGTGGTGGATAACACCACGCTGGACCACCAGACAGACACTATTGACTTTGTTTGATGACTACTCTGTTTTGGACTGTATTTCAGTGCTTCTTCTATAACCAGCCATTGTGCTCAACACTTGTAATTGTCAAAATAAGCCCCTTTTTCATTACAAGTAACAAAATGGAGCAGACGTTATTTGTCTTTGTTGTGACAGCAAAGAAAGACAAGCTTTGAGATGATTTCTCTTCTGATGCTTGTTTAATTCAGGTGGAATGCATCTATCTGATTTCTCTACCTTGCAGATTTGTTTCAAATAGTCCCATTCTACTGGAAGAGTAATGGTAACCCTTGCTGCTAATTCACACATAGGTTGAGATGGATTCACTTCCACTAAAGCTTTCAGCCCATCATTATCCACCTTGGTCTCCAGTCACCCACATGGCTCATTTTAAAGATTAAAATCAACAAAATAGAACTTCCCAAACCATCAGCTTACTATGCATTAATTAGCCATATCTTTCCCAAACATTTTGTTTACATTTTGAGCTGCCTACACTTTGTTTGTTCCATGAAGGAAGTTGTATTTAAAAATAACATGGGTTTTTATCTTATTCATGATTTCACAAAAGTTGCTCTAAAATTTTTTGAAAAGATAATAATAAACTAAAATGTGTTTTGAAAGAATGAGGATGTACCTTCACAATAAAAACAAAGCAAAAATTATCTAAGTGAGCTGTCAGAGATATCAACTGTCAAACTTAATATTTAAGGAAATCAGACATTTCATAGTTGATAACCACAGACATCACCCAGGCACAGAAAAAGTCATCTATTCCAATCAGTTTCAGGAGTTTTTCTGATCTGTAAATTACAAAGTATGTATTCTTAATCATTATAGCCCTGACAACTAAGTGATTAAATGCAATACTTCAACTGTACTTTTTCTAGTACTCATGTTCAAAAAATGCAAAAACAAAAGGAAAAGAAGAGGAAAGTTATTATGACTAGAAAGATGGATTCTTTCTGTAAGAACAATGCTACTTATGTGAAGCCTGAGGTGAGTTTCAGGTTATCATGGCCTCAGATTGTCAGGTCTTTTCTTAGCTGCTCTTCTTATGGAAAGCCACCGTGATTGATAATAGCCTTGATATCAGAACCTTGAAATGCAGCCAACCCTGACAGTTCACACATAATACTCTAATAGCCCATTACAAATTCACTAAAGATTTAAAGAGTTTGTAAAATTAGAACTATCTTTCAAGATGCGTTGTCCAGAATACTAAAAATGTTGAGGCACAAGTGAAAATTGGGGAATGACAGTGGCCTGTGGCAATAATGCTCATTGTTAACAGTACAGATAGGAGATGTAACATTAATTTACTCAAGAAAAGATAAATTTCATAGAAGCTGCACACTCATTTATTTTTAAAATCTTTAGCTGAGTCATTTCCCCTCCTAACCCTAGACTGAGAGAAGTATTACAGCTTATTCTATCCGAAGCATGCAGGGTGACAGAAAACCAGCCCCAGCCCCGCGTGCACATGCTCGGGTGTGCAGGCACGTTCTCTAATCTTCCCATACAGATCTCCAAGACTACTGCGGTGTGAACAACTACGCATAATCGTAAACTCTCATACTAAGTGAAACCCACACTCTATGATTTTCTGTGTCCATCGTGACCTCATCTCCCTCTCTCACCAAGGCTGCCTTTTCTGATTCTATTTTCCCAAAGCCGTTACACTAGTTTTCATACAGCAAACTCTTATTTATCCTTTGAGATTCAGTTTGAGTTTCTTCTCCTCAGGAAACTTTGTCCCATCCTGGGGCATTTGTGGTAATTCGCTTTTAGAACTCTGCTTCTGAACTTGACATTTATGTAAACACTGCTACTCTCACCTCTCATTTGAATGCAAATTCTTTGATTATGGCAATGGAAACATATCAGTATATGAATTCCTAGTGCCTTGCTGGTAGACAATATATATGCAACTACTCTGTATGTTGCATTTCAAATTTCTGTATCAATATTTGTTCTACTGTTTCAAATGTGCTGATATAGAGAATTTGAAATATTCCAATTGTTAACTGTCTCTGAAATACTATGATTACAAGTAGAAAATGTAATATTTGCTGTTTGTTTTTTCCCATTAATCTTGTAATTCATGTGGTAGACATTTATAGAGGCCTAGAACTTTTTAGAAAATCAAGGGAACAAATTTGGCAGAATTTCTCAAATTCTCAAAGTGTTTTGGAGTTTCTCTTCTCTCGTCAGTTCTCCTGCACCAAAGTGTGATTCTGGGAGCAGGCAACCCATTTTGCTCATTTTCTTGAATAAATCTCCTATGTCTATACAGACATTGTTTACAGAAGACTGTCAGTTACTGTTGTTTAAATCATTATTGAATAATTCTTTCCTTGAAGTCATTTTTGTGATTTTCAATCTAATTACTGTTTATAAAACTCATAGTCAAAAAGCTCTTGTGCTTCTTCCAGGTATGGATACATAAAGTATTTTATTAATCTGATTGATTCTTCATCCTACAACTGTTGCTTTGGGAATTCCAACCTCCACCTTACAGGAAAATGTCAGTAAAGATTATATCTATTCATTTATGTAAAACAATCCCAAGGATAGGTAGATCAGGAAATATAGATTAAATAAAGTGCATTATCCAGATACTTGGACATTTTGGAATCTGAGTTTTTGTTCATAATCAGTATTTTACTTCCATTCTAAGGTCACTTGATATTTCAAAATGGCAGCTGAACCTCCTACCACCATGTCCATTAACTTTAAAAGAAATGAGTTCATTTCCATAGCATTTCCAGAAACCTCCCAAAATTCATCTGGCTAGATGGCAACATCCAGAATTTAATAGTGTGGCCATGCTGAGTTACAAGGAGGATGAGAAATACAATCTTCTTTCTGGATAGAAGCATGACTCTAGAAACCAGGACCCTGTACTCTGTGAGTAGGGAGGAAAATGAGACTTTATATTAGGTTAACTAGGACTCTGCGCCTCACCAGTCCTTACTTGTCTATGAATCTCTCAACACATGTGTCACATGCCTCAACAAACCAGAAACAATCATCAGGGCTCCCTCCCCTTCTATCAAAGTCTGACATCATGGAAGCCACTCACGGACACCACTGCTGCCAATGTAACATACCTTTGGAATATGTACCTTAAGTCAAATCTAAGAATTTTCTATCCAGACATTCCTGAAAGCATCTCATTCTTAACTTTCCACAAGGAATCTTACCTCTACAATGCATTGATATCAGTGGTTTGGGCCTTAACTTAACATAGTTATTTGTAATTTGGGCAACCTGTGTTGGCCACATTACAAACTCTTAGAAATTTCTACAATTTCTTACGCCTTCTAACCATGACCACTTTCTCCTAAAAAGGCTCTGCTAGAGCTCAAGAAACCACAGCTATTCAGAGGTCAAGCTCCACTCTCCATCCTCCCCTTAAAGCCTTTTGTGGCCCCAAAAGAGCACATCCCGTGCATGCTGACTCTGAGAGATGGAGGTGAGTTCTGACTCTCCTTCATGTTCTGGTAGGATGTCCCACAGGAACAGCACCCGGTTATTTTCTCTGGGGTATAAATAGACAAATGATTCCTTCCACATTGTCTTTACCTTTTTCACAATAGCCCTCCTGTGGGTCATGAAACCAAACTCTATAAGCAAATGTGTTCTGTTACTTAAGAGATTAAACGTCAAATTGGAAAGAAATTGTTATCAGAATAGACTAGCTCTTAGAAGCAAATAAAAACCAAGAGAGAGTGAATATATTTTATTTACAAAAATGTAAGCAATTACAGAAACAAAAATATAAGAGGTTGAGATTATATTTTTTTAATGTTTTAAATTTTTCAATGATTAATTTTAATCCTAATGTATGTATTTGTCATATATCAATTATTCACATTTCTTGGTCATATTAATGTACACATGCCAGCATGGATAGAAAAACCAGTCTGTTAGTAATTTCAGAGAAAGCCATCAATTAAATTTATTCTTTATAGGCAAATTTTCAACACTTTTTCAGTAAAAGGACTGTGAAGGGGAATGGAATTAGCTGGTGTCAGAAGCTGGGAAACCTCTGTACTTAGGGAAAAGCATGTTGGAGCCAGACTGTTTGAATTCCAATGGCAACTCAAACTTTCATGTGCCCTGTGATTCTGGAAAAGGCAATTAATCTTTTTGTTCCTTTCTCAATCTAAGAAGCAGAAATAATAGTGCTACATAACTCTTCAATTATTATACATAAATATCTTAAAGCACCACCTGGTGCACGTTAAGTGTTGGATAAGTGTTAGCTATTATCGTGATTAACTTGAAAAAGACTGGAATACAATAAAAGAAAATTCCCAGTTGACACTTGTTGGCAGAAAACTTGAGTCGAGTCTTTTGATGGCATAGAATATATCAAATACATCCCAGTGAAAATCCTGTTTCTTCCAAATGATGAAATAGCTACCCACCCCCTTAAATAAAAACCTTATGAAGGCATGAAGAAACTAACATGTCCCAAGATCAAATACCTTCTGTGCCTGGCATCTACAGCACAGCTCCACAGTGTGGTTCTTATGAGTTGCATGTCAGGGGTGCCATTAACCTGGAACACAGGGCCTGATGGACAACTCAAGACAACACAAGAGTCTTGAGCATTATGACAGCGAAGTACGTTACACTACACGTTTACCACACTACACGTTTCAGTGATTAATTTTAATCCGTTTACTGGCCAGGAACTCAGTCATCAAGGCTGAGTAACTTCGCAATTTAATGTCATCATTGAGCAGCCATCTTCATCCCCTCTAACTCTCCTAACATCAGTTCTAGTGAGTCTATACTCTACCAAACCAAAATGCCCTAACCGAGGGGCTCCAAAATTGAAGAGCATATTAAAAACAAGAGTTCATAACGGTTTTCTTATGTTAAGTGTCTCATGAATGCCTAGAAGTGTGCACAAGACTAAAATAGGCCTCCTCCACTTGTAGATTAGCCAAAGCTCTTTTACAAGCAACTGAGACCTACCAAGAGAGAAACAGAATAATTGCACATAATCCCAGAATCAAAGCTTCTCACTTCGTGCATTAGGAACATTCAGAGGATTTCTAGGAGTGCTTTCTGATGAAGAAGAGGACCATCTGTGGCTTTAGCTTCTTTTCCAGTGTGTTCATTCTTACCGTCTAGGGGCTGAGGAACCTGCCACCTTGTAGCCACATGTGGCCTTCTGGGTCCTTGAGTGCTGCCTTTTGACTGAATCCAAATTTGTTAAAAAGAATTTGTTCTGCAAAGTTTGGGTTTTGGTCAAGGGGCCATCCTTGGGGATCTTGGGCCCCACATGTGTTCTTCAGGCTGCAGGTCCCCATTCCACCCCCCCCCACCTTAGTGTATATCTCTTGATTCTTCCAAAGTACATTTTCACTTCTTTCCTGATGCTCCCAATTGGCCTCTCATTAACTTGTGATTAATGAGAATATAACATGGGCCCAAGAATTTGGCACAAAATATGATTTATTCAGGCTGAGTAGGAAGACCTGAATAAATCACATTTTGTGCTAAATTCTAGATAGAGAATAGAATTACTGTATTTAAATGCAATATTGTACCAAATTATATAAACAAACGTTCAAAAAAATAAGTGAACAGCATAACCACCAATATGTGAAATTTTTACCTTCTTGTATTAGTGAGCACAGGTTATATGATAATAAGCCCCTCCACCCCAAATTTTAGTGGCTTAATGATAACAACAACAAAATTTGTTTGTGGGTGATTCAAAGTCCCCTTTGGTTCAGGCAACACATTATGGATTCAGATCTCCCTGCCTCCTGGCAAAGATTCAACCAAATTGAGATTCCAAATTGTTATCATTGCAACCTCTAGAATTTCCTTCAGCAGAGGAAACATACTAAATAGCTCCTATGCTGGAGTTAAATGCTTCAGACCAGAAATGTGACAAGCCATTTAGCCATAACCTACTAGCTGGTGTCATCTATCTGGTCTAATATAACACAAGACAATGGGGAATGATGACCTTGCTCTTTTCCCAGAGCAGGAGGACAACAAAAGTAGGAGTAAGTACCCAGCATGTCCACATACATCCTTTCATGATCAGGGATTGATCAAACATTTCATATATTACTTTATTTTCTTCAGGTCGAACTTGGGAAAATGCTGGTTTCAGAACAAAGTTCATTTTAGTATGAAGGATGAACATAATTTGATTTAGGAATAATTACAGCCTCTACATAGAGCTATAAATTCATGTGTGTACTGATTTTTTGTTGTTTCATTTTAATTTAAATAAAACACAGTATATAGCCTTAAACTAGTCAGTAAATTACACTGAAAGCTATTTTAATATGTTTATATTCCACCTAACTATTAAAGTAGTGCTTACTTTTCAAAAAATAATATTTGCTTCATAATGAGTCATGATTATGTATATATGCACATATATGTGTATCTGTAACTAGATCTACATTCAGTCATGTATTTCTAATTCTTCTTGTTAGCTCTCAAAAATCTACAGGTAACTGTCCCGATTCCTATCTTACAAAGATCATCTATAGTAGTTATGTTCATGATAAATAACTATGATATATACTATTTTTTGAAATGTATATTGTTGGGTTTAAGATGCATTTTGACTGAGCTAAGAACAGAAAGCTTTTAAAATGTTTTAAACAACGTAATAAAATGGCTCTTGCTGCTTCTAACAAATTTCATCAGTTAGAAAGAGCTAGGAGACTACCAAGTCGGATCTGAAGGTGAAGCTATTCTCTGTAAAGTTTTCAACAGTTGTAAGAGAAGGATGTGAGGCTTGAAGAGATGAATGGAACAAGATGCCAGGGAACAACTATATGGATGGAAAGCCAGTCAGGACTGGCCAGAATTCAAAGGTGGTAGGGACAAAACGTTGTAGTGTCAGATATGTTGGGACAGTTCCCATCCACTTTCTGACCTACCTAAGGTTTTGTGACACGGTGCAGAGAAGGGAGAGAAAACCTGAGTGGAAATGGTGGGAAATTAGAAGGACAGACACACAAGAGCCATTCCAGTGAAATATATAAAATAAGGACGAGACAAGAGAAAGGATGGGGTTGGGAGGTCTGTCTGCTGCCTTATTTATAACATATCTTTAGCAAGATAAATATTAACACCTGGGGTAAGGATTAACGTTAAGGAGGACAAGCTGTGATAAGGAAAGTATGTACAGGCTAAGTGACTTCTAGGAGGAGAAGTGGCTGGTGGGGGGGGGGTCATTCCCTGATTGCTTCCCCAGGCTGTGAGGGGCCCTGCCACCTCAAAGCCCTCTCTTGTCACTAGGGAATAAAGTGATGGAGTAATATTTTATGTACCATAACAACAATCTGTGTATAATATCTTGATTTTTAATTTTAAAAATGACATGTTAACATATATAAAAGGTCTAATCTAAGGGAAAAATGATTAAATATAGCCTCTAAGAAAATTATTAAACTTAACCAAATATTTTAGTCTGTAACTTAGACCACGTCATAATGACAAACACTAATTATTTTTCTTTAGATCTTGGTATAATTTACCTTGAACCATGTGTTCATTCTAAGAATGTGAAATTGTCAAACATCTTAATGTAAATAATTTTATTTTATCTAGGCATATGATGGGATAAGCATCATGAAATATTTTTGTGTGAAAACAATATTTAAAAGTGATTCCTTCTTTCTCTAAGGAAGAAGTTAGCATCAATTTAAATAGAGCGAGACATCCAGCAAAGTGAAAAAGTTCTCAGGTCAATTACCTAAATTTCAGATTCCACAGAGAACTGCAATGGTTTCTTCTTCCTTAGAGACAGTTACCAAAGTAGCACTTAATACATTCCCTGGTATTGGAAAATATATTAGGAAATGCTTTAGAGCAGTGGTTCTCAACCTGTGGGTCGCAACCTCTTTGTAACAATGAAAATACATCCTGCATATCAGATATTTACATTACGATTCATAACAGTAGCAAAATGACAGTTATGAAGTAACAACAAGAATAATTTTATGGTGGGGGGTCACCACAACATGAGGAACTGTATTAAAGGGTTGTGGCATTAGGAGGCTTTAGGAAGTTTGAGGACCACTGCCTTCGAGGGATCACTCTGATACACGGTCCAGGAATGTAATTTTAAAAATTGACCATGTGGCCACAAGATGGCAGCATCACATAAACGATAATAGAAATGAAATAAAATTATTTTTAGTTCTAAAAATGTTGTTAATATAGACACCTTAGAAAAATATATTAAAATTAATCAATTCTTTAGTAAAAATACTTAAGGAGAATTTATCAGTGTGTACTATTACACATTTTGAAGTAAAAATAGTTTATTTGTCTATAATTTCAAAAAAATAGCTTCCTAAAAGGAAATTTTACAAAAAGGGCTTAAGAGTTTCTCTCCCTTAATGTTTAAATGAGACATGTCAGAGGGAGCGCTAAGTGGACCAGTTACACAGACACAGACACATCATGCATTTATACTGCTGGGTGCAAATGTAATACACAGAGAACTCCGTATGTGAAGTCTGAGAATTTCTGTATCACCACACTCATACGGTATCAGCAGTGGGGTAACAAAGCATTCCACCACTTTGAAACTTATCTGAATTTATTTGAGTACAATAAAAAGTTGCATCACAATGTGTTAGACTAAGTCAATGTCTTATGATTTCTTAATAATTGTGAGAATATAAACAATGTTGCAGCATTCATTTTCAATCTCAAATTTAATAGAAAAATAATTTTTACTCCAAAGATGCTACAATATGTTTTATCTATGAGGTCTGAAGTGCTTTAATTTGTGAGGAAATACTTGAAAATATTAGAAGTTATTGATCCTAATTTCTTTGCCTGCACCTGTATGTTTATCATTCTTCATATTTCTGAAATATAAACCCAAATAACAGCTCATGTAGGTAGTAGAGGTTACTCCCTCTTCATTTGTGAGATGCTTTAATTTCAACTTTTGTGGTTCAAAAATCTCTTTGAATGCATATTTCATTTTCCTAACATTGTAATCAGGATCCTGAGTAGTGAAAAAAACATTGATGTTCTTTACCTAATTATCATTTTATGAGCCTCAAAACTATTTATAGGTAACTAAATAAACCATTCTCAATTTCTGAATTTGAGTTAAATGTAGATTGACTCTGGAATGAAAATTCAACTTTTTAAATAAAATATGCAAAAATCTCGTGGTTATAGTAGATTATAAATTTGTTCTCACTTGTATTCAAATGTTTTAAATAAAATTTTTATAACACTTATGATTGGTTCACAATAAATGTATGATCTTATAATAAGTTTTATCATAAATTTCAAACTTTATTCTTTTTCCAAAGTTTAACATACAAGTGGAACTTTTGAGAAGGTCAAGCTAATTGATTTTATATTATATTATGTTTACTAACATTTATTGTGTTATAAAATACCGTAACATATTACAATATACTGAAGTACAATCTATCTTTATTGTTGTATTATTATCACAGCATAACATACCTTTCTGTCCTTTATGTACCTACCACTTTGTAGGTTATTGTTCTCTCTCCACTGATTCCGGCAACTTTTTAATCTAACCCCAATTTTGCCATTTTGTTACATGATTATGACATCTAAGACATTAGAGGGAGGAAATGTCTCTGATAAGATTTTCAGCACTATAATTTATTCAATAGGCAAATGATTAACTGACATCCGTGCTCCTTGCTCTGAATCTTGGAGAAGGCAGTGAACAAGATAAGATTCTTACTAATCTTGGGATGAATAGGAATAGGGATCCGGGGTACTTACATCATTGTGGTACCTGCTCTGATAGAAAAGGGACTCTGGGAACATGTCACTTACTGAAGCAAAAAAAATAGGCTAGGGTTAAGGAAGAGCTTCAATTCATGAAAGAAAAAACATACATAATCTGAAACTTCAAAAGAGTAGTGGATTTTAGCCAGGTGAAGCAGGAAGGCAGGACTGAGAAAGAAGAAAAGGAAAATATTCTATGAATATTCAAAGAACAGGGAAAAGCAACCAGAAGAGTGAGCCTGCAGCATTTGGGGACCACTTTCAGTAGGGCTAAGGCAACGAGGAGGACCAGGTGTGAAAAGGAATGAGTCTAAGGAAGGCGATGTCAAAAACAACCCTCAAAGTTGAGAACGGTTTCCTCTGTGGTACTGTCCACCTAGGGGAAGTTTTCCAGCAGATGAGTATAATGAGCTTCCACTGAAACACACCGGTTTTTACCTCAAAACCCTCCCTTGTCTCCTTGCAAGCTTGTCTCCCTTCCTTCTATGGTACTGTGAGAGGTGAAGGTTTGCAAAAAACCAACTCACAATAAAGCAGAGTAGTAAGAGAACACTGTGAAATTTATCTACTGTGCACACAGGGAGTCACAGACTGATTTTCCCAGTATCTTAACAGGATCAATAAGTTTATGTGTTCTCATTTTAGAGGGAGGGGAAGGAGGAGTGTACCCGTAATTCTTCTGAGGGGCAATAGATAATTACTAGGGAGGGATAAGGACATACTTAGGAGAGTGATTGAAAGGCAGGGGACAGACTGGTAATTGATTCTCTTAGGAAACAAAGTTAACCCGAGAGACAAGTATTATTTTTTAAATAGGTTAGGCCAGGACTGGTTGCATTCTTTGTTCTTTCTTTCAAACATGTTGAAATAACAGGGAGCTGTTTCTCTGGGTGGGTCTGGATCTCAGGAAGATAAAGAAATTTCAAAGATTTTGCCAGAGCCAACAGTGTGTCTCAGTGTATGGGGGGATGAGAAGTACCTTGGGGGTTTTCCAGTCCGTCCCATGTACAGTATACCAAAATGCCATACTTTAGGGTAAAAGTATTTCTAATTTCTTTGAGTACAATGTTTTAATTCATAGCTGGGCATATTAATCCCTAGCCCCACAGCCTATCCCTTGTCCCCCAGGAAAATAGCACAACTCTGTACCATTTTTATAATTTCTTACTCTTCCAGAGTCATGTCTTGGACTCTGGACGTGTCCAAAAGTCCCGGAAGTGTCAGTTCAGGTTGCCATCGCAAAATACCATAGACTGGAGGGCATTAAAGATTAGGGACTTATTCTCACCGTTCTGGGGGCTGGGAAGTGGAGGATCAAGGCCCTGGCAGTTTGCATCCCTGGCGGGGTCACTCTTCCTGGCCTGCAGCGGGGCTGCGCTCTCCCCATGTCTTCACATGGCAGAGAATGGAGGAGAGGAAGGAAGAGAGGCCTCTGTTGTTTCTTCTCATAAGGGCACAAATTTCATCATGGGGGCTCAACCCTCACGACCTCCTCTAAACCCTGTTGCTTCCCAGTGGCCGCATCTCCAAACACTATCACACTGTAGGTTGGGGCTTGAACCCATGAATTTGGGGGAGCACAGTACTGTGCATAACTCTTATCAGATCTTGCAAATCTCCTCTCACTTGCTCCCCAAATGGATCTTTCCACTTTTCAGCTGCTTTATCAGCAGTTTCCAGAACGTGTCTTCCCCTCCCCCCAATTCCATTCCCTGCCTTTGACTATAAATCTCCTCACTCAGCCTGAAATTCTTTTTTTTTTCACCCCTTTGACTTTCAAACTCAGGACAATCCCGAGGGCTCAGCTCAGTGATCACCTCTTTTGCTGACCACTGGTCCCTCTCTGCGTTACCTGCTCCAGCACCACACAGACAGCCAGCATAACACACTGACCGGCATTATGCTCACCTCTTATCCGAGGTCAACCTTCGAGAAGGCTTTAAGGTCCTGAAGTTTCTGGGTGTGTCTTGTGTTTAGAGTCAACCTAGCAGGGTTGTTGACTGAGAGTGTTGGGTGATAAAGGGCTTGGACACAAACGATAGCAGCCTCCTTTTCCTGGAATGTTCACTCTGTCAACCAGTGTGATGGGAATTGACAGTGTGCTACCACCCCCGGCAGCCAGGAGTTTCATCAAGGCCATGTAGACATGTGCCCATGTTTCCGTCATCACTTTACCATTTCATTATATCTTATTTTTACTATGGAAAATTGAAAAGGAAAAAGGAGATAATACGATATGTGTATGGATGTTTTATGTTTCTCTTTGTAATTCAGTGGCTCAGATAAGCTAAACTCAAATTGCCTGTGCACATGATAGAACGCTCAGTTACTGACAATGTAAGGCACAGAAAGCCATCCCTGCGGCATGCCGCACAAAGGGCAAGTAAAGCTTTCTGGTATCATCTCAAGGCTGTCCTCTTCCTCCTAGGCTTTAAGACAGAGTGGAGGGCAAGTGGAACTTAAGGCTTGACTTTTTTCCTATGATAGTAGAAGCTTTAGTGTACACAAAAGAAGTTGGAAAAGTTTGCTATATTTCAAAACTGAAAAGGATTTGTCTAAAAACTTAAACCCACCTTTACTGCAACCAGTCCCATTTCTGGGGAAGGTACGTAAAATAATGTTCTAATTTGCACAAGCAAGACAGACAACTGACTACAAAGGAGATGCTTGAAAACCTGTGTCTAACCTTCTGCGTGCAATGATGGAAAAGGATTCTACGTTGACAGAGTTTCTGTTCCAATTTACTCCAATATAACTCAACTTTGGAGTCAGGCTATATTCATTAAAGTCACACTACAGACTAAGTGTGCTGTGCCTGCAAACGGCTGTGTTTGCGAAGACGTGTCTGCTGCTGTGAGCAAGTGGTTGTAGGATCAGGAGCTGGAACCATGTAGAATATAGGAATGACATGTAGGTAGGATGAACTCCACCACGGAGGGAGAATGACAAGAAAAGAAGTAAGGCGTGGCTCAAACCAGACCATTGATTGACTCCAGTTGGCGACATCTAATTCTGTGCAATCTAGACCATCAGATTCCTAAAAGGAAAAGGAAAATTTACAAAGTAACAGAAGAGCTTCTCTCATAATCATGCTGTGTCTTTGGGTTGTGAGTAGATTGCCCTTTTTGAGCCTAAGAGTAGATTTTCAGTTCTGAAAAGAAGGAGTGAATTCTGACCTGAAGGAGGGTTCTCAAGCATTCCATAGAGACATAGATCCCAGGGAAGAAAATGAAACTTGGAATGAAAATGTTCTAAGCTAGGCTAGAAATAGAAGGGAAATCGTTGGGGTTTGTCCTTATGTCTTTTTCTGTTGCACCTGGACTCTTAAGACTCTGGGAATGTGAAATGCCTGTCCCAGTGGTAGATCAAAACTGTTTCTGCCACAGACTATATATAACTCGGCAAGAGGGCTGGTCTGCAGTAAGGGCAGGTCCCCTGGCCCCAGGTTTGAGGGATTTGCAAAGCAGAAGTAACCTAAAGACAGGCCTGAGTTTCTCAATGTTATAATTCTCTTCCTAAATAGTTGACAAAGTTTGGGACACAGTATCACAGGACTCATTTATGCTACAGGGAATGGGAGCAGGAATTGTTTCTACCTGGGACCTCAGAAGTCACGGGGTGGGGGGGCGCCCCACCCTCTCTGGCCGTTGGGGATGGCAGCTGGTTGCAGGAGTGTCTGTGATCTGGTTACTACAGGAAAAAATTGTGCATACATGGAGCATTGATCTGTGCTCCAGAGAGAAATATCGACCCGGGTCCAGGCAGCACCTGGAGTTAATTTGAGAAATTGGAGTAAATTAAAAGATCTGCCTATATTTTCTCATGTACATCATGACTCTTCTAGAAGAAATAAAAAAGGCATTTAATTCATAGTCAATAATTAAAATGCACACACGAAATATTTTATAATACCAGTGAATATATAAGATTTGCTTTAGTAACTTGCAAAAAATATGATAATCAAAGAACATCTATGTAACTATTATACCATTTAGTCTATGAGAAAAAAAGAATATTTTTATACACTTCGAAGTTATCTGTGTTTTTCCCCACAAGCAAAGAGACTCTCCCTGATTCTTTTATCTCTAAAATCATGTTTGATTTGAGGGTGGGGAGATATATGGTTTCTCATAGCCTTCATTTTAAATATCAGTAATGATCAAATGCTTCCTTTTACTTTTCCCTGTTTTATGTCACATGTCAATTAGAACTCACCTCTAAAACTTTGACATAAAATCTAATTCCAAGGTGTAAAAGTAGGACAACACCTGCCACCCATGGCAGAGCACACCCTTTTCTACTATGTCTTGTCCTCAAATGCCTTTAAATCATGAATTGTGAATTTTATTTCAAGTGTATGCTGATTGTTGTTTCTGCAGTACGTGTATCACCTGAATAAGGAGAGCAAGGCTGTTCATACCTACTTATTAATTCTCCTTTTTCAATGGCCCTTTAAGCCAATGGAATTTTTCAAAAGGTTCTTTGATCGAATCTGGAGAATGGAATGGAATTTGCAGTTGAAGAAAATTGGTGGCAGAGCAAGAGTCCAATGGGAGGAAAAGATCAGTTAGCTACTTTTAAATGATCTCATCACATCTTCTACTTTTGCTCACAAAAACAGAGCCTTGGGCCCGGAACTCTGTGTATTGGCAGAGACTTTCAAAGTACAGCGCAATCCCCTGGGACTAAATTCTCTAGAAAATAATGGATGATGAAAAAGCTGCTGGGCCTTGAAAAATATCCAAGATAATTTCTATTGATTCTTTTGTATCCTCTCCAAATCTAAACCTGGGTATTTTTCATGACCAAAATTATGTCCCCTCACAATCCCCATGTTGAAATCCCAGAGAACATATCTGTATTTAGAAATCATGTCTTTAAAGAGGTGATTAACTTAATAAGGGCGTTAAAGTGGCCCTGATCCATTATGACTGGTGTCCGTTTAAGAAGAGGAAAAGGATGGTTTCAGATCTGGATTTTCTGCTCTGATCCATTGGTCTAGGTTTCTGTATTAAACCACCCTCATATTCCTCATATTAAACCATCCTCATATTCTGATCTTTGACAAAGCAGACAATAACATACGCTGGGGGAAAGAATCCCTATTCAAAAAATGCTTCTGGGAAAATTGGATAGCCATATGTAGAAACAGGAGCCACACCTCTCACCATTCACAAAAATTATTTCACCATGGATAACAGGCGTAAGCCTAAAACATAGAACTGTACGCATTCTAGAAGAAAGTCTTGGAAAAACTCTTACATATGTCAGCCTAGGCAAATAATTTACAAAGAAGACCCTAAAGACAATCACAGCAACAGCAAAAATTAACAAATGGGACCTGATTAACTAAATAGCTTCTGCGCAGCCAGAGAAATAATCAATGGAGTGAACATACAACCTATAGAATGGAAGAAAATGTTTGCATCTATGCATCTGATAAAAGGCTGATAGCCAGAATCTATAAAATACTCAACAAATTAGCAAGAAAAAAACCCAACAACCCAATAAAACTGTGGGCAAAACCATGAACCAAAGCTTTTCAAAAGCTTTGTTTTACTGACGAATGGCCAGTAAACGTGAAAAGTTGCTCATCTCTAATCATCAAGAAATGCAAATCAGACCCATAAGGAGCTATCACCTAACTCCTGTGAAAAGGATGCGGAGAGAAATGAACACACATACATTGTGGATGGGACTGCAAACTAGTACAACCTCTACGCAGAGTCATATGGAGATACCTCAAAGAACTAAAAGTAGGCCTACCATTTGATCCAGCCCACTATTGGGCATTTACCCAAAGGAAAAAATTCATTTTACAAAAGGACACTTGTGCTCAAATATTTATTGCAGCACGATTCCCAACTGGAAAGATGTAGAACCAACTCAAGTGCCCACCAATACGTGAGTGGATTAATAAAATGTGGCATATGAATACCATGGAGTCCTACTCAGCCATAAAAAATGGTGAACTAATAATACCTTTTGTAATAACCTGGATAGAAATAGACACCTTTCTTCTAAGTGATGTTTCAGAAGATTGGAAAAACAAATACCATGTGTACTCGCTATTAAATTGGAATGGATCGATCAACACCCATGTGCACATTTGTTAGTAAAACTCAAGGGAGGCAAGAAGGTGGGAGGGGTAATTTCATAACTAAGAATAAAATGCACACTATCCGGGTGATGAGTGGCGTGCTTCTAACTTTGACTCAAACTGTACAAAAGCAATTCATGTAACCAAAACATTTGCACTGCCATAATATTCTGACATTAAAAATAAAAAGTGGAAGAGACCCCGGGATGAACACACTGAGATGAGACCGTGTGTGAACGCAGTTTCACGGGCAAGAGAGGCCTTGGAGGAGACCAACCTTGCCAGCATCTTGATCTTGCTTTGTGTTTTGTTTAATCCACAAAATAAAATTCATTGTTATCTGCACAATCAATATTGCTCAGTAATCAATATTTCATAAAAGTTATAGTTTTAGAAACAATTTTGTCTGCAGGCACAAATTTCAAGAAATATGCATGACTTTCTCAGGCACAGATCCTCATAGAGCTTTGTAGCAGGGAACATGAAGCTATTCTGGGTTGTCTTCATCATTCGTGTTGTCTGGGAACGTCCCACCTCCAGAACAGTGTAAAACTAAATTTCTACTGTTTAAACCATAGCATCTGTGGTATGTGGTTATGATAACCCTAGGAAACTTATATAAATGCATGAAGTGACAGCCATGGCAGAAAGACTTTATATACTTTGCATTTACTGTCATTTGATTTCAAAATGTGCTGTTATTATGCATTTTCTTAATTCTTTATTTGCTTTTCCCTCCATATGTTCACACTTAAATTTTTTTAATATAGTTGTAATTCAGCTTCATGCACACCAGGTGGCAGGCATGTTCTGAGTCTCTATTACTCTGTTCTGAGTGTCCTCTTGGTACAGGATGAAGTAACTCTGTTCTAAAACTGAATAATCATAACACAATTAGATTTTGTACATTCTCTCAAACCATGGGCAGAAGCTTAGATTTCCAGGACAATACTGTGGAGACATGCCTCAAAAATGGGATTCTCCCTCAAATGAACCCCTTAATCCCCTTGTGTCAGACATAGTGGAATTGTTGGACCACTTTCTTTGTTCTTAAAGGATCTGTTTTCCATACAATTTCAAAAACAGTTTTGTAACTGCAACACGACATAATATTCTCCAACCTTGATATTTCAATATATCCCACTGGAGAGCAATCATAATCCATTTTTATAACTTCAAATATAAAATTCATCATTTCATTAATAGAACACTTAATATTCCAGGGAGAACTTGAGATAGTAGAAGTTGAAATGGCAGCAGCAGATGACGAAATTCATCCATCTTCTTATTTTTGACCCATATTTCAGGATACAAATTTGTTTTCCCTAAATTATAAAGTTCATGCAGCCAGGAAGAATGTACACTGACGGTTTTCAATCCACAAAATAAAATTCATTGCCATCTGCACCATGAAAATTACCCATTAATTACATTTTTATAAAAATTATTGTTTTAGAAACAATTTTTTCAGGTGGCAAAAAATCTCCTTGCAGGCAAAAATTTGCACAGAACACAGTGTGGTTTTCTAGATAGTCTCATCTGTATTTTCCTAGGCAGGTGAGTGTGTATGTGTGTGTGTGTGAGAGAGAGAGAGTGTGTGCATGTGAGACTGTGTGTCTGAGTGCGTGTGTGTCTGTATGTGTGTTTGTGAGTGTGTGTGTGAGAGAGTGTGCGTGCGAGACTGTGTGTGAGAGAGTGTGTGTGTGTCTATGTATATGAACTAAGCTTGGAGGTTTTAAAGCTCTCTATAGGACTCAGAAATTATAGCTACAGTCTGAAATTATTAGTTTTTTGCTTATTTTCCCTTAAGACTCTACAGGTTCTAAGGGAGTGATTCTGGTCAGATTTGCTATAGTCACTCATAGAAGAGATGATATAGAAATTAAGGCAGCTTTGCTTCTAAGTCAGTGGAGGATTGGGGCTCCATTTATTAGGAGAGAAGAGCAGCTCTTTTTAGTCAAGGGCTTAAAGGGGCTTACAGGACACTGAGGGAGATGGAGTGTCCTTGTTGCCCCCTGCATATAAAACGCAAAGTCCAGGATTCACCTGTCATAGAGGCCACTGAGACTAGTAGACCAGGAAAGACTGGCTGCATGCAGACACCTCAGCGATGCCAGGAACAGAGGCCACTCTGACACAGGTGCAGAAAGCTGACCCAGGTAGAATGTCATTTGGTTGTTTATTCTTTGGCTATGTCTATACTTCAGATGATCAGTGGCTAATAGTCCAGTTGAATATTAGTATGTATTTTCATACTTCAGAGGAATTCACTCTCAGGTGTATCTGAATTACCTCATCTCAGGGAACTACGTTAAACCAAGAGCTTTGCATGAACCTATGTCATTATTCTTCAGAACTGAGCACTTGAGATAAAGGGAATATGATCTCCTTACATGGTACTGAATTTTCAGTTGAAAAAAACATTACAGTCTATTAAGAAAAAGTGGCATTTGCAAGCCCCCTTCATTTAATTGAAATCTATCTAGAAAGGTTGTTGAACATTTCTTCCAACCAAAGCACTTTACTGATATTTCACACCAGATTCCAGCAGCTTCTCTCTATCCCTCTATCGCACGTCTGTGTATATTTGTGTCTGTGTATTGTGTGTTTGGTGAAATTGGGTGGGCCATTTGCCAACTTCCAGTTTTGTTTTGATCATGGGAATGGTTATAACAAAGGGATACATTGAAGATTACATGTTTAAAAGAGAATATCCCATATTCACATTAGGTGAGATTTTCCTTGCCAAAAAAATGCAATGTCACATTCCCAATAAGAAAAGCTGCTAACAAAGTAAAAAGTGTTCTCTAGCATTACCCACTATTGGAGTTTGTTTTACTAGAAAACAAAATCAATATTATAATTCTGCATGAACTCCTTATTTTCCTGGTGCTCTGAGAATTTCTAGGCATTATCTAATTAAACCTGACCAAGATCTTATGGGTTATGTATGGTCATCTTTACCAAGTGGGAAGATCAGACACAAATAAGGACAAGGAATTCATCCTAGAGCCAGGATTCAGTAAGCCCATGTTCTTTCTCTGGTTAAACTATGTGTTTTTTATCACTGTAGACAATGTTTGCAAACAAAATGTACAATTTTATCCCACAGATTTTACTGTATCTGCTCACTGTTTCAAATTGCAAATAAATGCCAAATATTATAAACATGTTATCAGTACTGTAAATACTTCTTTCTTATATGATATGATTATGTGCTTTGTTGACAGAATCACCTCTAAAATAGTCTCTTCTTGAAAATATAAGTGTGAATCAGATTATAATTCCTTATGTTCACTGACAACAATCTCACTAAACACAAGATTAACTAATTAATGTTTTAAAATTCTCACTAAGTATCCATCTATAGCACTTTAGAAGGAGGCCAAGAAATTAAAATACCTTTGTAATTTAATAACAAACTACTGCAAATAATATATGCAAACTATTTTACTAATAAGAACATATAATTTTCTTAAAATGGTAATACTACTTATGATTCTCAAATAAATGTTTCTTTTCAAGGATGATGCCATTTGAATTAAAATTATTATTCAAAAAATTCTCAAACTTCACTCAGTCCTCAGGTTTTGGTTTTTGGATAGAAAAGTGCTTAAAAACTTTGAATCTTTCAAATAAGATGTAAAAGGACATTTCCCGAAAGAAGATATAGTAGTGGCTAACAGGTATATAAATGATGCTCAACATCACCAATCTTCAGAGAAACATGAATCAAAACCACAACTCATGTTGACCTTAGTCAAAAAGGTAAACAATAACAGGTGCAATGAAGGATGTGGAAAAAAGGGAAGATTTGTACACTGTTGGTGGGATTGTAAACTAGTACAACCACTATGGAAAATGGTGTAGAGGTCTCTCAAAAACTAAAAATAGAACTAACATATGATCCGATCTTCCCACTACTGGGGGTATATGGTATATATAAAAGAAAAAATATATATTAAAGAGTGTTTATTGCTGTTCATAATAGTCAAAATATGAAATCAGATTAAATTTTCATTAGCAAAAAAAGGGATAAAGAAAATGTCATATAGATAAACAATGGAATACTATTCAGCCATAAAAACAATGAACTCCTGCCATTTGCAGCAACATATATAGAACTGGAGGTCAGTATGTTATGGGAAATAAGCCACCCACAGGAAGATAAATATCTCATGTTCTCACTTCTATGTAGGAGCCAAAAAAGTAGATCTCATCACGAAAGTGTAGGGTGGTGCCTGTGGCTAAAGGAGTAGGGCACCAGCCCCATATACTGGAGGTGATAGGTTCCAACCTGGCCTCAGCCAAAAATTGCAAGAAAAAATGGAAAAAAAGAAAGTGTATTGGTGATTACCAGATGAGGGAAGGATTGAGGGAACCGTGTATAGGTGCCCACTAATCAACTTCTCTTCATCTCTTCTGAGTGTTTGATAGATCAGTAGGGTGAACGCTGTTTATATTACTCTACTATACATTTCAGAATAGCTAGAAGAGAATAATTCAAATGTTTCTAGAATAAAAGAGGCAAATATTTAAAATGATGGATATCCCAAGTACACTGATTGATCTTTAAAAATCACATGGATGTATTAAATTTTTCATGTATTTCAAAACTGTGTATATTATAAATCAACAGAAAACGTATTAAAAAATTCACAGGGTCATAAAAGACTTGAATTACACAATTAAAATCACATATCAAAGGAAAAAATTACCAAAAATTAAATATATGTTAATATTTATAAAAGGCACCCATTATTTAAAAAATGAATAACATTTAAAAATGAATAAAATAAACAAATTTTTTGTTGCTACATTTATTTATTATGTTATTTTTTAAATTTTTTTATTTTAAAATAAAGAAGGTTTATACTAGGACTTAACCCCTTCTGGATGTATTTCTCATTATCCTACAATAAAAGTGCTTTCTTTGGGGGACTTAGTCTTGTAATTCTCTTATAAATGGCAGAGTAAGCATCCATGTAGTAGCATAAGAAAAAAGTAAAATGGAATTACCCATGAAATAACTCAGTAAGCTCATTGTTTAGGGTTGCTTTCCTCAAAGGAACAGCATAAATTTCTGCCTAAAACTATGTCATGAATCATGAGAAGAGATGATAATAAAGATCTGGTCCAAGGCCTAGTCTACAAATCATTAGAGAATAATGTAAATACATAATTATAAAATATAATTCAAAAGTTTCTATAAAATTTCTTTCATCTGTGTAATTCCCTTTCACTTTATTCAGGTATTTCTTTTTAGCAATTTCAACTTGAATTCAGTGGTACTTATTTCTGGTATGTTAGAGCTCATCTAAAGACATGAAAACGAGAAAATTTCTGCTATAACCATTCAGAGCAGGAAAGGGCAACATTTAAAATTATACTCCTAAATGACAGTTAAGTACATTTTAATGAAAAAGGTATAATTTCTTTTAAATAAATATCTACTTTTTTTTTAAAATCTGCCTTTTGTGAAGCCTTAATTATTTTTAACCATTGTAATAACTGCCTCTCTCCTTTATATTTTAATAAAAAGTGTTGGCTTACCTTTGTTTGGATCAACTGTCTATACAGTGTGTCATCACTTTTGAGGAGAATATATTGCAGCAACTCCTGACTGCAGAGCAGCAATTTCAAGTAATTTCAGAAGATGAAAAATAGAGGAAAAAATAAGAGTTGGTTTCCTGAGTGTCACGAGTGAGTTTCTCCCTAGACATTGCTTCATATCAACTGATCTTCTTTTAATACAAACAATAAGAAGCATTTTATGAGCTAGGGAAATAAACACATATCCTGGTAAAACTCCAACTTGATCAAATAAGCCTGAGTTTAAGCAATCAATACCAGAACAGAGACAAGAACTTTCAGCTGGTGTTTAAGACACTGATTTGTGGATGTGTATTCATAAGGACACAGGAGATTACAGAGTCAAAATATATAATTCATATGATAAAATTAGTAAATGAGTACTCAGATATCAAGTATTTTGAAATTGAAGGTAAATAAGGAACAAACTCCACAGAGATCAGAGTGTCCTTTCAGGGAGGTCACATTAGCTTTTTTGGCAATCACAGTTAGCAACCTTTGGTGGGGCAGCAGCATCTAAGGATTCAGTGGCACCCACATGAGTATATTAACTTATGCAGGTTTCTTTCTTACGCGCTGAAGATGGAATGTGTAAAATGACACATTCATTCACAATCTTGTGCCTACAGGTTTATCACCCTAGAAATGCCTATAAAGGAATCAGAACCCTTCAATTCCCTTCATGCCCTTCCCTTTTATTGGAGATAATGATGAAAAGTAGTGAATGCTAATGACTATGTTCTTATCAAGAAGAGGAAGGGGCTGATGGCATGAAAGTTGGATGAGGACAGTATGGCACAGGTATAGCTTATGTTATATAAGGATAATTATTTTAATTGAGAAATGAGCTATGTAATGACAAGCTGATCTCTGGATGTACATTAAAATCACCTGGAATGATTTGTTTTAGAAAAGTCCAAACCTGAGCCCCAGTGCTAGGGATTCTGATTAACTTATTCTCAGATGGAACCTGAGAGTCAACGCAAATTATCTTCTCCCAGAAGTTTGTAATGTGCAGCCAAGGAATGACAATCTCCGTTGTGATTTATTGATAAACTATCGAAACCATGATAAGTTCCAGTTTTCATGGGAAATTCACAAAGTTGTGATTTATGTTCCTGATTGTTTTAATGCATTTCCCCCTTCTTCTATATTGACCAGGTACCAATTTAGCTCCCTGAAAATGTTGCAAGCGTATCAGGCCCAATAGGAAAGAAGAATTAGAAATGTTAATGGTGATTTACAAAGAAGGTAGTTGGCAATTCATCGGCTCCCCTTCCTTTGTGAAGAGTGATGACACAGTAAAGATGTGACTTCAACTTAGTAGAGGTAAAATTTGTCAAATTATGAGTTAAGTGTCTTATGCAGGGCACAAAAGGAATTTTACTTGGAAAATCAAAGAAGATTTGCAAAACTTTGAAAATTGAAACTGAACTGAAGAAGTAGTTACCAGGTAAACTGGCCAGAGAACTCAGGGCAATAGAAACACTTTTGGAAAAATGTCAGAATGTCCTCAACTAGTACGTGTGTTCCTTGACAAGACTGAAGAATGTGCTGACTACAATGAACATGCCATTATGATATTAAGGGTTCAATGACAAACACACCTTTGTCAACATAGTTTAGTCTTTTGATGATTTTTGAAAGATTATAGTTGTTTTTTTATTTTTATTTATTTATTTATTTTTTTGTTTCCTAATAGTATTTGACCTTATACAGGGATAAGTAGTATCTCATTCTCTAAGAATTCCCAGTTACCATTTTTTGGTAATTTTCCTTGCAATGTTTTGAAAAATCTGAAAACAGGAAAAGAAATTCCACCAGCAATTTAGAACTTCAGTGAATCCATCTTTGGTGAGAAGGGAGCATTGTACAGGTTGATGTAATGTGGGTGACTACTGGAAAATAAAACTTTTTGCCATTTATGGAGGAAATCTCCCAAGGTGCAGTAAGTTAAATTTGACTTTCTAATAAAATTGCTCACTTTGCTATTTTCCTTGATAAGAATCAAGATCTTATCACCTTAAATCTCACAAATAAAAACTTGTTTGTTATGTCTTGCAAATAATTTTTGCATTTTTTTTACTTTGCAATGCTTTTATTTGTAAAGACAGGTATGAGAGTAATTGTAATAAATTGATAAACAGTTGAAATAGAAAGTTTATTCAAATAAGTTTTAACTTTACTAAGAGTCTGTTTTGCTATGTTCAAATATTTAGGTTATTAAAATTACCAGTCTTTTTTTGGTATGTGAATTATAGACTTATGGTTCTGTTAAAAAAGCTTCCTATATTCCTATGCATCCATAATTTCTTTATAAATTAATTTTAAATGTTTAAATGTATCTACATAAAATAATTTAAAATATTTCATATTAATTAGAAATTTTAAAATATTTATTTTGTGTTAAGTGACAAGTAAAAATTTAACCTCCCTTTTCCCTCTGAAATGACATGACAATGTTTCATAGACTAAATCTTTCACTAATCTATTACTAACTTGTAAATTACCAATTAACCTGTGTTTACTTTTTTCTAATATCAAAGAGTTAGAATCACTATAATTTTATGTTTTACATTTTCACTTTCAATTTTATATTTTGCTATGCTTTCTCAGGATTTTGTGATTATTAAGTATTTACTTCTTACAAATGGAGATTACCGGAAGACAGAGATTGAGAAAAATTGATAGCACCCTTGTGAATTTTCTTATCTAAAATAGGCTATTCTCTGTTTTTTTCTTTAACTATTTAAATATATTTTAGATGTTATATGGGCTTTACCCATATCTTCTTAGACATTTTCATTTATTCTATTTCTGTCCTTATTACCTGTAAGATTACTGATCTCATCATATTTTAATGCATTATTTTAGAAATAGTAAAAATGATTTTTATGTTTAATTTGTACCAATCCTGTTGGCTTTTCTTATTGGTTCAAATTATATTTCGTTGTTCTCCTATGCAGTGTTCTTTAAAGAGTTTACAAGTATAAAATAAAAGCAGGTGTGTAGTACATTAGTTGGATACTTTTTCTATTTATAATATTGAACTTCTGAGTTTTCTCTTTTTTTGTTTCTGGTTCCTTCTGTTATATTTTTGACAAGTCATATGTATACAATATTTAGTGATCAAATCAGGATAATTAAATATCCATCACATCAAAGATTTGCCTTATTGAGGTGGCAGGAATGTTGCAAATTGTCTTATTTTTCCTTTGCTACCTTGTACTGAACTTTAATTTCAGTAAATATTAAATAACAATCATACTTGTGAGCACTGCTTTATTAATCCTGATTAAGGTGAAGGCATGTTTGTATGTACAGGTGTTATATATGCACCTGTGAGAGAAAAGATTATGTAGAGAAAGAAGACTTGTTTGAATATTATCAAATGCATTTTTATTCTCTCTTTCTTTATGTTTTGACAGCACAAACCCCTGTGCAGAAGCAGTGACGGTCCTCCTTGGCGCCATTATGTATCTTCCATTGGTTAGAACATTGGTTCTCAACCTGTGGGTTGCAACCCACAGCAAGTGTATGAAAGGGCCCCCAGCATTAGGAAGGTTGAGAACCACTGGGTTAGAAGATAATGAGAATCGAGAATCATACTCTAATTTCCCATAGTGTAGAACAGAACCTTGAACATATTCGTTATTTGAGGGTATAATTTAATTCCTATTGTATCATATACAGAAAATGCTTCTTTATAGGGAGGCTTAGACAGGCAGCTTTTGCAAAAATTCAGATCCTGCTAGAAGAGAATAAGAGATTCCAGAAGCTTAAGAGATCTATAGGGATCACTATGTCATCTAGAAGAAAGAAAAACACACCATTATAGTCCCAGAATGAGTTTAAACTTCATTTGTGAAATTTTACATATACATATGTATATATGTTTATACATTCTTTCATTCCTTAGAGGCATTTCAAGTTGCCACAAGCTATCAGAAATCAACTTTTTACCGAGGTGTTTATAAACATGGTATTATTCAACGATTTAGAACAGGCCACTGAAAGTGCGTCTCATTACACTGTAACTGCATGATCATTGTAGTCAAATGCAGGATAATTATACAAACTGAAAATTGACCCATAGTTGGAATAATGCTAGGCATTTACAATAACAGCATAGAGATCATTGGAGTGAATTTTCTTTGCTTACTTTCACAATCGTAACCACAAAAGCCACAGCAGAGCATTAATTCAAAGAGACAACACAATGGTCTCCCTGTGAGCTTTTCCAACATACTCAGGTGTTCTTTCAAGTCATCTATAATCTATTAATGATACCACCTGAATGTAGTGCTTTTCAGATACACCATTTCCTTAGCCAATAGCAACAAATTCCTACATACGAGGCTGCCAACGTAATATAAGAATTCCAGAGTCACTTGAAGCGTATAAATTGCTACTTACAAAAATAACTCACATTACATTCCTTTTGGTTGAATTAGTTTAGTCTACGTGCTTAACTCTTACTGAAACAACTCTTTCTGGAGGCAAAATAAGGGAGGCTGGAAATGGGGACGTACAACACAAAGGAAAATAGAAATTGTAAAACTTTATTTTAATCCCAGTTCATTGTCACGGAGACACTAAAGCAAGCTTTGGGCCCCATGTTACTGTGTACTCCTTCAAGGTCTATGTAGGGACCCAAGCAGTGCATGATATAGCCATGAGTGCTTTGGTACAATCTGTAGAGGAATAATATCTTAACCATACTTAGCTAAGTCTACTCTCCCCCTTACCTTTTACTATCCCCACTTGCTCCCCTGCTTGCCTTCCTAACCACTGCTCTTGGCATCACCATAGGTATTACTGAAATTTAAGAAAGGAAAAGGTGGTGGGAGACCGCTCAGTTAGGACTTAGTGAAATATATTTAAGGGGTTCATAGTCATGCTGAGTATCGTTAACTTACTGTTAGCCTAGCCAGTATGGTAAAGGCTTCCAAAAACATGTCTGTATTTCTCACGCAGCTCACTTTGCATAGTGACATGCAGGTGCTGGCCCAGAGGACACACTGTGAAATGAAACATGCCCCGCAGCACCTGGCACTGAAAGCGTGGGAACATCGAGGAATCAACAAGACCTGGAACACACAGGGTCCGAAGGTAGCCTGTGGAATATTCTTCCCATCATCAGCCACGTAAAAATGTAATGATGGGTCTATTTCCCAACAAACACCCAATCGAACAGAAGTTTACTCCTCTTAGGAGTGTATTTTGAATTAAAGTGTATAAAAGGAAGTGTCAGATATTTTAGAAAACATTTTTGATGGGAAATTTGCAGAACAATTAATTCGAGTTTCAGGAAGGAATTGTGAAACCTGCAATGCACATGGCAAACAGCTCTCACGGGAAGGAAACTTTAAACGATTTTGTCTTATTTTTTTTTTTATTTCAAATTACTATGAAGTTGCAAATTTTTAGGTTACAATTTTCTCACTCCCAAGGTAAAGTTCAAGTTGTAGAGGAGCCCTTAGCCCAAGGGGTGTGCTGAATACCCTGGCCTTGTGCACATTAGGGGAGATCCCCCACCAAAGTCCTTCCCTCCTCCTTCCTCCCTCCAATTGCCCTCCTCTCCTCCCCTCCCTTCCCTTTCTCTTCTTACTCCTCCCCCATGCTATACTATTTTTGTATTTTCTTGTTGCTATTTGCATGTAATCGTTTGTATATTGGTTTCATGTTAGTACTGAGTTCATAGGGTATTTTCTTTTCCGTTCTTGAGATACTTTACAAAGAGGAAAGTATTTCAACTCCATTCAGGGAAACCTAAAAGATGTAAAGTCTTCATCATTTCTTATGGTTGAATAGTATTCCATGGTAGACATAGACCACAAGTTGTTAATCCATTCATGGTTTGATGGGCATTTGGGTTGCTTCCATGACATTGAGCTGCAATAAACTTTTCTGACGCAAATATCCTTATGGTAAAATGATTTTTAATCTTCTGGGTAGATACGTAGGAATGAGATTGTGGGATCAAATGGAAGGTCAACTTTTTAGTCCTTTGAGAATTCCCCATACTCCTTTCCCTAAAGGTTGTATTAGTTTGCAATTCCCCCAGTAGTATAGAAATGTTCCCTTCTCTCCACATCCACACCAGCATCTGCACTTTGGGGATTTTGTGATGTGGGTTAATCTCACGGAGTTAGGTCATAATCTCAGTGTGGTTTTGTTTTGCATTTCTCTGATGATTAGAGACTGAGAATTTTTTCATGTGTTTGTTGGCCATTCATCTGTCATCTTTGGAGAAATTTCTGCTCAAATCTCTTGCCTACAAAGAAATGAGATTGTTGCCATTTTTCTTGTTGTTTAATTTGAATTCTCTGTAGATTCTAGTTATCAGGCCTTTTTCAGATGCATAACATGCAAAAATCTTCTCCCATTCTGAAGACTGTCAGTTTGCTTTGGTTGTGGTACCCTTAGCAGAGCAGAAGCCTTTTAGTTTGATCAAATGCCAGTCATTTACTTTTAGTCTTGCTGCAATTGCCAGGGGGTTCTTCCTCATAAAGTCTTCTCTCACGCCAATATTTTCAATTTTTTTCCCCACACTCTCTTCTAGAATTTGTATTGTTTTGTATCTTAAATTTAAATCTTTTATCTAGTGAGAAACAATTTTCGTTAATGGCAGGAGATGTGGGTCCTGTTTCAATCTTCTACATGTGGCTAACCAGTTCTCGCAGCACCATTTATTAAATTCTCCACACACCCCACCACCGTGCATACTTCTCTTAGGCTTATCAAACATCAAATGGTGGTGTGTGGCAGGATTCATCTCTAGGTTCCTTATTGTATTCCATAGATTTGTGTCTCTATTTTTATGCAAGTACCATGCTGTTTTGATCACTAGAGACTTATAGCGAACATGAAGTCTGGTCATCTGATTCCTCCAGAATTGTTTTTATTTCTAAGAATTGTATTAGCTATTTGGGCTTTTTGCTGGCTTAATATGAAATGAAGTACTATTTTTCAAGTCCTTCAAAGTATGACATTGGTGCTTTGATGGAGATTGCATTAAATCCATAGATTGCTTTGGGTAGTAATGAGACTTTAACAATGTTGATTCTTCCTAGCCACAAACATAGTATGTTCTTCCATTTGTTCATGTCTTCTGCTTTTTCTGTGTTCAGGGTTTCATAGTTCTCTCTCTCTTTTTTTTTTTAATAAATGTATTTTATTATTGTTCATTACATTATTTCCCTCCCCCCTCAGTGGTAAGACAGAATTGATTTACAGAAAGGAATACAGAAAACACTAAAGCTCCTGGTAGAGGGAGAGAATTCAGGTGGGAAGAGAGACGCTCTCTCCATTCCTCTCCCGGTCTTTCCCTGTCTCCTCCTTTAGACCTTTAGCCTCAGGGTATATATAGGTGTATGGGTTCCTTGGCCAGGAAACGAATGAATACAGTCCCTTCTGCCGGGGGCAAGGTGAATGAGTGTATCAATGAATGGATACAGTCCATTCACGGAATTGAGGCCTAGGAAATTCACAAGAAATTGACCTAGGCATAGGAAATGGGGTCATAGTTCTCTTTATTGATATCTTTCACATCTTTGTTAGATTGATTCCCAGGCATTAAACCTTTTTTGGAGCTATGGTAAAAGGTACAGAGTCTTTGATTTTATTCCGATCTTGACTGCAGTTGGCATATGAAAAAGCTACTGATTTGGGGGTGTTGATTTTGTATTCTGAGATGCTGCTATATTCCTTGATCACTTTTAAGACCTTTGTAGTGGATCCCTGGGGTTTTCCAGGTATAATATCATGTCATCTACAAGAGTGAGAGTTTGACCTCTTCTGTCCCCATTTGGATACCCTTCATCCCCTTCTCTTCCTTGATTTTAATGGCTAGGACTTCCAGCACTATGTTGAATAGCAGTGGTGGCAGTGGCATCCTTGTCTACTTCTAGATCTGAGTGGAAATGCTTTCAGTTTTCCTCCATTTAATATGTTATTGGAGAAGGGAAGAGGAAAGAGAGAGGAGTAAAGGGGGGATATGGGAGGAGAGAGGGTATTGGAGGGACCTCACTTAATGTGCATGATGCAATGGTATATTTCAAAACTATTAAGAAATGAGTATAATTGTGATGGATGTGTTACTTAGTTCAATGTAAGCATTTCACATTGCATATTGAAGCAGTACCCTGAACCCCATAAATGCATCAATGTACAAAGTTATAATTTAATAAAAAACACTTAAAAGTAATAATATGTTATTGGCTGTGGGTTTGTTGTAGATGGCCTCTATCGCTTTAAGAAATGTCCCACCAAAGCCTATTTTCTTAAATGTTCTTATTATGAAAGGATGCTGGATATCATTAAAAGCCTTTTCTGCATCAATTGAGAAAATCACATGGTCTTTGATCTTGACTTTATGTGGTGTATAATATTTGTGAATTTACATACATTTAACCAACCTTTTGTCTCTAGGATAAAACCCACTTGATTATGGTGTATAACTTTTTTAATGTGTCACTGAATTCAGCTTGCTAAAATCTTATTGAATATTTTTTGCATTGATATTCATTAATGATATTGATCAATAGATTTCTTTCTTTGTTGAGTCTTTTCCTGATTTGGGGATCAAGGTGATATTTGCTTTATAGAACATGTTGGGGAGGCTTCCTTCCTTCACTATGTTTTGGAATAGATTATGCAACATAGGAAGTAGTTCCCTTTGAAGGTATGGTAGAATTCTGGTGTGAAACCATCTGGAACAGATTAGAGATCTTACTTTTCTGTTTCTGGTTAGCCTGGAAAAGGGTTTATCAATTTTATTAACCTTTTCAAAGAATCATCTTTTTGTTTTCTTGATCTTCTGAATGATTCTTTTGTTTTCAATTTCATTTAATTTTGCTCTAATTTTGATTATATCTTTTCTTTTGTTGCATTTAGGATTGGATTGTTCTTCCTGTTCCAGTTGCTTGAGATGGTCCATTAGGCTTTTGACTTTCTCTCCTTCTATTTTCTTGATGAAGGCATCTAGTGCTATAAATATTCTGCTTAGGACTAATTGCCTTGCAGTATCCCACAGATTGTGATAGTCTGTGGCTTCATTAACATTTTGTTCCAGAAATGTAATGATTTCCTTCTTAAACTCATCTTTGACCCAGCTGCAGTTCCACATAAAGTTATATATAAAGTTATTCCATGACTTTATTTGAGTATGAAGATTTATTTTGCTATTGAGTTCAACTTTTATCTGTGATAGTCTGAGAAGATATGAGTAATAATTTCTATTCTTTTGACTTTGTTGAGGTTAGACTTGTATCCTAAGATATCATAAATTTCAGAGGATGATCTATGGGCTGATGAAAAGAATGTGTATTCCGATTTCTTAGGATGAAATGTTCTGTGTATGTTTGTTAAGTCCATTTGTTCTAAGGTTATATTTAAGTCCATTATTTATTTATTTAGTTTCTGTTTGGAGGATCTTTTCATTTCTGCCAAAGAGGTGTTAAAATCTCCAACTATTATAATGTGAGGCAGGAAGATACCATATTGTTTGCATCATTCTGGGTTTGTTTTATAAATTGAAGAGCATTCTGGTAGGGTATATAGATTTTAATTATTGGAATTTCTTCATAGTATGTACATTTCCCTTGACAAGCATATAGCATCCATCCTGGTATTTCCTCATTTTTTGTTGTTGTTATTTAAATCCAATTGTATCTGCAAATAAGACTGTAAACCCTGCTTTTGTCTGATTCCATCTGTCTGGATTACTGTTTTCCATTCCTTCACTCTAAGTCTTGTTTTATGTTTGGGATAAGGTGTGCTTCTTGGAGGCAACAGATATCTGGCCTGAGCTTTTGAATCCAGTTGGCCAGCCTGTACCTATATAGAGAAGAATTCAAGCCATCCACATTTATTGAGAGAATTGACAGTTATGGTGGAGTTTTGTTTTTCAGAGATCCAGAACTTATTTTTATCCTTTTTGCCTTTATGGAGACTAGGCATTGTTCTTTAATTTCTAGGTGAGTTTACTTTGGTGGTGGACCATCATGTTGGTCATTTCTGTAGAGCTGGTCTAGTTATGGCAAATTTCCTCAACATATGGTTGCAGTGAAGTATTTTATTTCTCCATCACAAATGAAACTCAGTTTAGCAGGGTACAAGATTCTGGGCTAAAAATTGTTTTGTTGAATAAGGTTTAGGGCTGACTATCCTCCTCTGGCTTGAAAATATTCAATTGAAAGATCTAAGATCATCCTGATATTTTTCCCTTTGTAGGTAATACTTTTCTTATGCCTGGCTGCTTGATTTTCTCCTTCATATTAACTTTGGCAAAGTAAATTACAATGTGTCTAGGAGATGATTTATTTAGATTGAGTTGTGCTGGGGTTCTGAAATAGTCTACTATCTGAATTTCTAAGTCACTCACAATGCTTGGGAAATTCTCCATCATAATTTCTTGGAGTAGAGTATCTGTGCCTTTATAACCATCCTCTTCTCCTTTAGGAATCCTTATAATTGAAATGTTTGATCATTTGGAATGATCCAATAACTCTCTCAGGGAATATTTTGTTCTTGTTTTCCTTTTCTGTGTCTCTGTGAGTGCTTGGGATAGTTCAAATGTCTTGTCTTCAATTTCTGAAATTATTTCTTCTCCCTGTTCAACTCTATTACTAAGGGTCTCTACTGTGGTTTTTTTTATTTTTTTAATTAAATTATAGCTGTGTACATTAATGCAATCATGGGATACAATGTGCTGGCTTCATATACAATTTGAAATGTTTTCGTCAAACTGGTTAACATAGCCTTCATGTTGGCTCTACTGTGTGTGTGTTTTTTTTTTTTTTTTTTAATAGTTTTTGACTGGGGCTGGGTTGGAACCCGTCACCTCTGGCATATGGGGCCAGTGCCCTACTCCTTTGAGCCACAGGTGCTACCTGCCTCTACTGTGTTTTGAAACTCCTCAGATGCCTTTTTCAATTACTCAAGCTCTGCTATATCTTTCCACATTATGCTCATATCCTTAGTGACTTTTTCTTTGAATTCATTAATTTCTTGAGACAACTTTTAAGCTATTTTTTGGATTTCTATCCCATATTTTCCTCCATTCCAGTCACCCTATTTGCTATCCACATTCTGAATTCTATTTCTGACATTTCAGCAATTTCTCTATGGATGGGATTTTCTGCTGTATCTCCTTTGTAATCTCTTAGGAGAGTTGATTTGCTCTGATTTTTCTCATCAGAGTTCTTCTGCTTGTTCTTCCCAATGATTATTTTTAGATTTTTTAAATATATTAATTTTATTTTTTTAGTTAAAATGGTAAGTTGTCACTGAATGTTTGTGGAGGGGCTAATCTAATTGAGGACCTTTAGGAAATACTGTACTATCCTATTTGTCAATTAAACTGGCAGGGTCAGACAGGCTTAGGAAGCCCTAGGAACTGGAGCTAACCACTCCTTCTTCAATGAATTGGGGCTTGTGACTGTGTTTTTCCCCGATAGCTTTGCAATGGTCCTTTTATAGGGCTTCAGCCAGAGATTCCGAGTGCTGATTTGATGAGATAGCTCAATCTGACTCTATCTTCTTGTCAGACTTCCCTCTACCCAATCCTAAGGAATCTGGGTATTTGACTATAAATTCTGCTGGGCACAGATACAAACATTTGCAGCCCTGCATCCAGCCAACAACAGCTGGAGGAGAGGAATCTGTAGGCAGACCCACTGAATCCATCCCTCACTGCTTCAATGCCACCATTGCCCAATTTCAATGGGTTTCCAGGTGGACACCTCTGGCTGCAAGTTCTAGACAAACTGGCTCAGGCTGTGCTGGCAACACCCACCCAAACAAGTTCAGAGTATTGCCAGGTAGACAGTCCTTAACGCCACTTCCAGTCAAAATCACTCAGGCAGTGCTAGCAACACACATCCAAACAAGATGGGAGAGTCACCAGGCAAACAAGGAATAGAAATCCACAGACAGTTCTGTCTGAGATTTCCTAAGGGCTGGAGAAGGGTTTTTACTAGTGGAAAAGGGAGTTGGGAAAATTCACCATTTCCCCATCAAAGTTAGGCTGTGGTGCCACCATCTTGTGCTGCAGTTCAGCAGCCCTCACAGTGCAGAGGCACCTCAGCACCTTGCCAAATACTCTGGCCTCTGGAGATGGCAGTGTTTCGGGCAACCAGGAAAAGGGGAAGGGTGAGCTGCATGCTCAGGATTGCAGAGAAAATATTGGTTCACTTTTGTGACAGGGAGGATTAGGCCTAGGCTCAGAGGTGGAACCTCACTGGTATGAGCTCATAATTTAGTAGCTTTCTCCCATAGGGTGAGGTAAGAGGTCCTTTTGTCCCCTGCTCCATCTCCATCCAGAAAGCCCATCACAGGCTTCCCACTTTGCAGAGGGGTCCTCCATCCTCTCAGCAATGGGTGCCTTCCAAGTAGTTACTCTGTACCTGAGCTTAGTTGTCTTTCTTCCTCTTTGTTGGCCCCACTCTTGCCTCAGCAGGGATTATGTTCACCTCACTTTCTTCTCTTTGTGCTCAGCTCCTCTTCTTTGGCTTCTCCAAGTCCACTTCAGTCCAATATGTCTCCCTCTGGCAAAAGCTGCTTCTAGGCAGCCATCTTGACTCCTTCCCAGGAGACTTGCTTGAAAATAGGCTGTCCTAAAATTGTACATGACATTATCAGTACAGAGGAGTAAAATGGAAAAAATGTGGTAAACTAGTAATAATAAAGAATAAAGGGTGTTTATATACA
The DNA here is from genome assembly GCA_963574655.1 of Perodicticus potto. Taxonomy (NCBI): domain Eukaryota; kingdom Metazoa; phylum Chordata; class Mammalia; order Primates; family Lorisidae; genus Perodicticus; species Perodicticus potto. The sequence goes on from CAUYRH010129660.1 coordinate 49,834, forward strand.
ATGACACAGGATAAACAAAGCAGGGAAAGTTTATGAAAGAGCATTGAATTAATGTGTCAGGGGAAAAAGCCTACAGAGGTCAGTGAATAATAAAAGTATTGTAATACTATCCTGAAATTAGTGATGGTTTTGTATGTCAGCTTTTTACAAGTTGATAGTTTTATGCCTTTTCTCATTGTGAAAATATTTCCTTACTTTTACCTAATTTTCTGGCTGTCATTTTGTATCCTTCTCCTTGAAGTGAACCCCTAAAATTGTAAAAGCTTCAGGCCTCCACAAATCCTGAAAGGACCTCCATGTATTCCTAGTGATATAGTTTTGTAGTTATTTTATAATCACAAAATAAATTTCTGATAATGAGAGCTATAAATTTAGAGCTCTGTGTCTCAAAACAGTTTTCTGCTTAAAAAGAAGGGACTATCATGAGGAAATTAAAAATGCCAAATTAAAATGCTAAACTGATAAATAATTTCTCTCTTTCTGGAATTATTTCATTTAGACAGCTTCACTGGTGCCAACTGAGATAAAAAAAGGAAGATGGCAATAACCCCAAGCACATTACCAAACATTTATTCTTCCAGGCTGCAAGTTGTAGCTTTGAATAGTAATGTGACTAAATTATTTTCAGCTACTTAAGAATCTGTGTTAAAGTTAGCATCGCTGCATCTTCTGAGCTAGGGGAGAAATGAGCACTTACAAGTGTGATATTCCAATGCTCTAGTGATCTGCATCTTTATTTAGACCTAGAGAACTAAAGGAAGTTATCAGAAAGGCGGAGAGAGTAAGCCAAGAGCTGATGACAAATTCTTACACTTCTGTCCCCAGTCCTCTGCATAGGGGCAGAGAGTGTCAGGGAACTCCAAGGGGTGTTCCCTTGGGAGGAGAAATGTACAGGGTTTGGTTCAGAACTTTCCCAAAACAGAGATTCCCAATAGGGAAATGCATGAGCCTTATCTTCAGGGCTGCAGGAGAAAAAGACCAAGAGCTCAAAAGAGGCTAGTCCTAGGAAGAGATTATCCTTGCTGGAAGTAACAGAAAAGTTGTTCGTGGTTGAGAAAATCCAGAATTTTTGCAAGTTATAATAGTGGCAACTTTGATGCCTTAGGGCCTAAATTTGACAGCCATATGATACGCCATAGAAATAGGAGCACAGACGAGACCGGGCGCGTTAGGGGTGGTATGGTCGTAGACTCTCACTGGATCAAAGATTTAAACTTAAGACTTGAAACTATAAAAATACTAGAAGAAAGTAGCAGGGAAAACACTTGAAGAAATCGGCCTGGGAGAATATTTTATGAGGACCTCTGTGGGCAACTGAAGGAACACC
>CAUYRH010129662.1:0-15160 GCA_963574655.1 Perodicticus potto
GTTGTGGCGGGCGCCTGTAGTCCCAGCTACTTGGGAGGCTGAGGCAAGAGAATCGCCTAAGCCCAGGAGTTGGAGGTTGCTGTGAGCTGTGTGACGCCAAGGCACTCTACCCAGGGCGACAGTTTGAGGCTCTGTCTTAAAAAAAAAAAAAAAAAAGCCAGGCATTGAGGCAGGCACCCGTAGACGCAGCTACTTGGGAGGCCGAGGCAAGAGGATCGCTTGACATCCCCCCACAAGAGTTTGAGGTTGCTGTGAGCTATGATACCAGAGCTCTCTACCTGGAGGGTAAAAATCAGAGCTCGTGTGGCTGCAGTGGGATGGGAGGAGAGCATCCCCCACACCCCAATGCAAACTGGCAAGTCATTCAAATACAGGAACTCAGGCCTAAAGAGAGGAAGGGGTTGATGTGAGAACCTACTGACCCGTCGCCGCCGCCCCCCAAGCACTGCCTCGTCCTGTTTCCAAAGTCTGGAAAAGGACAAGAGGCTCCCCAAAGCCTAGTTGGGCCTACCAGGTACTGAGAACTCAAGGTTGGGGAAAGGTGGTCTGGCGCTTACCCTCCCCCAGTAATCCCCCCTCTTGTTTGCCATCTCTTGGCCCCCTTTCCTTATCCTAAATTGGGGCACAACAAAGGGCAAGAGACCCCCCAAACCCAATGCTCCAAAAGCACAGAAAGAGCCCCCGAGTAAGTAGGGTGGGGGGGAGACAGCAGGAATCGGGCAGGCCTCCCCCAACCTCCCAGACATCGGAAGTGCGTCAGTTTGCCTGGCCGCAGAGCATTTGGGGAATTGTAGTGAGGTGAAAGGCGGAGAAGCAGGCAGCGTAACCCTTTGGAGACCAAGCGCGCTAGCAGAGGTGGAACAGAATCCGAGGGCGCTTGGTCACGCCCCTCCACCAGATGAGAGAAATCAGGCAGGCATCTGGCTCGGAAGCCCTTAGTACTCTCTCTTCTCTGATTATGGCCGCCTCCAGAGTCGGATCTCGAGGTTTCGGGGGGAGGATAAAGTGCCAAGTGGACAACAGTCTCCCTGTCCTCAGTTGCCATCTTCCCGTTCCCAGCCCTTAAACTATCCAATCAAGGTCTCTCCGCTCCGCCCCAGGAGCCGCTGTCTTCCTAAATTATCATTGGCCTACCTTTGATGGGCGGGGAAACTGAGGCTCAGAGATGGCAAGGCACTTTGCCTAAAGCTGCACAGCAAGTCAGAGCATAAGTTGTCAGATCCCCTGCTGCCTGTTCACCGCCCACAATTTCTGAATCTGTAGTAAATTTGATCTTTGGCACTCGCAGCCTTGCCCTCCGCACCCTTCTGCCCGAGGTCCTCTGAGTGCACCTACTTCCTGACCAGGTGATAAAGAGTAGTAAGGGTTTTGGGCGGAAAAACGGCGACCCCAGTCCCCTCAGCCACGCTGCCCGCCGTTCCCTTTAAGAACGGGCCTCGGCGGGACTACATTTCCCAGAAGGCTTTGCCGGTGCGTTATGTAACTTTCCCTGCGAAGCGGCCTCTGGGGCAGAAGGAGGTGGAGGCGGCGGCGGCGGCGGCGGCCGTTGCAGTTGCGGCGGCGGCAGTGGCGGCAGCGGCGGGAGCCCGAGGCGGCGGCGCCCGCGGCCCATCGCTGGGCCGGAGCTGTGCGCCTCGGCTCGGAGCCTGGACCGGGCGGGGGCGCCGACGTGCTTCAGCCTGCCTTTTCAAGGAGGCGGGAGTGAGGAAAAAGGCTTAGGGCCCAGGGGGCGGGGAAGGGGGGCCGGGCCTGGATCCGGCTGGGAGGCCGAGTCGGAGGCCGGATCGTGGCTCGTGCAGTCCCCGGGAGGCGAATAATCGAACGTTGGTGAGGAGTAGCGAACGTCGGTAGCGGGTGGAACGTGGGGGCCGGGGGCCGCGCGCGCGAGGGCCATGGCGTCTGTGCAGGCGTCTCGCCGCCAGTGGTGCTACCTGTGTGATCTGCCCAAAATGCCGTGGGCCATGGTGTGGGACTTTAGCGAGGCCGTGTGCCGCGGCTGTGTGAACTTCGAGGGCGCGGACCGCATTGAGCTGCTCATCGATGCTGCCCGCCAGCTTAAGCGCAGCCACGTGCTCCCCGAGGGCCGTTCTCCTGGGCCCCCTGCTCTGAAGCACCCGGCCACCAAGGACTTGGCTGCGGCTGCCTCACAGGGGCCCCAGCTGCCGCCACCGCAGGCCCAGTCCCAGCCGTCCGGGACTGGCAGTGGCGTCTCAGGCCAGGACCGTTATGACAGAGCCACATCGTCAGGCCGCCTCCCCCTTCCCTCACCCGCCCTGGAGTACACTCTGGGGTCTCGCTTGGCCAATGGGCTGAGCCGCGAAGAGGCTGTGGCGGAGGGGGCGCGAAGGGCCTTGCTTGGCTCCATGCCTGGCTTGATGCCCCCTGGGTTGCTGGCAGCTGCGGTGTCTGGCCTGGGGAGCCGAGGCCTGACGTTGGCACCGGGCTTGAGTCCTGTCCGTCCAATCTTCAGCACCGATTTCGAGAAGGAGAAGCAGCAAAGGAATGCAGACTGTCTGGCAGAACTGAACGAGGCCATGCGAGGCCGGGCAGAGGAGTGGCATGGGCGCCCCAAGGCTGTGCGAGAACAGCTACTGGCGTTGTCTGCCTGTGCCCCCTTCAATGTCCGCTTCAAGAAGGATCACGGACTGGTGGGGCGCGTCTTCGCCTTTGATGCTGCTGCCCGCCCTCCAGGCTATGAGTTCGAGCTGAAACTCTTCACCGAGTACCCCTGTGGTTCCGGCAATGTCTACGCTGGGGTCCTGGCCGTGGCTCGCCAGATGTTTCATGATGCTCTGCGGGAGCCAGGCAAGGCCCTGGCCTCGTCTGGCTTCAAGTACCTCGAATATGAACGCCGGCATGGCTCAGGAGAATGGCGCCAGCTGGGTGAGCTGCTTACCGATGGTGTCCGCAGCTTCCGAGAGCCCGCTCCTGCAGAGGCCCTGCCACAGCAGTACCCAGAGCCGGCCCCTGCTGCTCTGTGTGGCCCACCCCCACGAGCCCCATCCCGGAACCTGGCACCCACACCACGCCGTCGCAAGGCATCCCCTGAACCGGAGGGAGAGGCAGCTGGGAAGATGACCACCGAGGAGCAGCAGCAACGGCACTGGGTAGCACCTGGCGGGCCATTCTCCACTGAGACCCCTGGTGTGCCATCACCCATTGCTGCCCTGAAGAATGTGGCTGAGGCTTTGGGCCACTCACCCAAGGACCCTGGCGGGGGTGGTGGCCCTGTGCGTGCTGGGGGCGCCAGCCCCGCAGCCTCCTCCACGGCCCCACCTCCAATTCAGCATCGCCTAGTGGCCCGCAATGGTGAGGCAGAAGTCAGTCCCACAGCGGGGGCCGAAGCTGTCAGCGGAGGTGGTAGCAGCACCGGGGCGACACCGGGAACCCCTCTGTGCTGTACCCTGTGCCGGGAGCGGCTAGAAGATACCCACTTCGTCCAGTGCCCCTCGGTGCCAGGACACAAGTTCTGCTTTCCCTGCTCACGGGAGTTCATCAAGGCACAGGGCCCTGCCGGGGAGGTGTACTGCCCGAGTGGAGAGAAGTGCCCACTGGTGGGCTCGTCTGTCCCCTGGGCTTTCATGCAGGGCGAGATCGCCACCATCCTTGCAGGAGACATCAAGGTCAAGAAAGAACGGGACCCCTAGGCCACCACTGCCTCCAGGCTACTGCCCCCTGCTCCCTTACCACCGTTTCTGTGGATAAATTATTCCCTCCTCCATCCAGCCCAGTGCCACCCCTACCTGTGTACATACCCCCTTCCTCCACTCAGATGGGTCCCCTGGGGTAGATGCATTATGGGTGGGGGGGAGAAAGCTTGTGGGTCCCGTCTGGGGGAATGTTTTGGGGTCCCTTGGCCCCTCCGATTTCCCTCTTCCCTCCTTGGCTTGGCTTTGCTGCTGCTTGTAGCTAGGGGAGAGATGCCGCCCTCCTCGAGAAAGAGCCTCTTGAAAACTCGCTCTTTATAAATGAGGCAAAAGCATTTTATGTCCCCACCTCCTGTCTCCTTTTCCTCCTTCAATAAACTGAAAGATGGGGTTTTTCTCCCTTTTGGTCCCTTAGTTGTGTGAGATGCTGCGCCCCCTTTGGGACTGAACTAATCCTTCAAGGACTAGAACGTTGTGTTGTAACCTCCAGGTGGCACCCTTCACCCGGGCCATCCCGCCAGCTGATATTTTTACAAGTAATATCCTGTACTCAAAGTCGGCCCGTTTTCCAGGTATCAGAACTGTGGCTCAGAGAGGGGCTGGCTTTTGCGTGGTAGCCACAGACAAGCCCAAAATAGGTTACCTTTAAGTGCTGGCCCATCCCCTGTTTTACCCATAATATGAACGACTCAGTGCCCACAAAAGAGAAAAAAGCCACTGGGTTCTTGCTGGGCAGGGCAGGAATCGAGGCTAGACTGCTAGAGGGACTGTCCACGGAATGGGAATTTACAGGGTAAGCTGACAGGATACCTGGAAACAAAGTGGCTTCTCGCCTCTGGGAAGCTTTAACTAGCCTCCTCCTGGGGAAACAAGCCCCTTCAGCAGCCACCCTACAACACTAACGATCGGGGTAAAAGGCACTACCCCGCGGCTGCCTCTGATGTGCGCGGCCTTGTCCCGCACCTGTCCGGGTGGCTGATCATTAACCAGGACTTCCTGCTTGCTGGCGTCACGGGGCGGGGCCTGAGCGGGTTGCGGCAAAGCAGGGGTTAAGGGGAGGGGGTGGCCCCGAGAGCCCAACCCCCAACTCTGCGGTCTTCCCCGCGACCCTGAGGTGGAGATTCTGGGAAGAGGTAATGCCGAGCGCAAAGGCCAGAAGGTGGACAGATGGAGAATGACTGTGTCCTGCCACCACCCAGTTCTGGGACCCAAAGTCGCCCCCAGATCTCAGGAACCCCGGTGTCTCATCACCTAAATCTGGAGGACCCTGGCGTCTTAACCCATCCACTTACCCAGGTGCCCCACTCAGTTGCATACCCACATGTCCTAACTCCTAGATATTAGGGACCCTGGGGTTGCATCCTTAGTTCCTGGACTGCAGCGCTCCCATCCCCCCACCCCACCCATCACCTTTCGGGTGTTCTGCCACCCCTGGTACTGCCAGCCAGGACTCGGAGCAGGGCTTGGAAAACCACCCCTGATAAAATACACCAGACGATAAGCCTGGGGCAAGGGAGACGCTGCTTTTTGTGCCATGCCTAGGCTCCCCTCCCAAACCTGTGGCTTCCTTCTCCTGACCCAGTTCTGCAGTACTGGGTACCCTTTCCCCCAAATCCTCAGGGTTCATGGTCTCCAGAAACCTGGTTTCGGTTCCCCCATGGCAGCTAAAGAGCTATGGAGGACACCTGGTCCTTTAAGAACAGCTGGTAGGTGGGTGGGGGGCAGGGGAGTCACCCCCAGCCTGGCTGGTGTGTATTCTAGATAGAGGTTAGGTTAACTATTAACAGAGTAGAAGGCCTGATCTGTGTGGGTGTGGGGGGCTGGATCAGTCCCCCTTCCCCCAGTGCCAGGGTGGGGCCAGGGTGGAGGGGTTCTGGATTTATTTGGGAATCAGTGAGTAGGTGGAAAGACTTCGGAACAGAGGTGATATGGAGAGGGCCCAGGGGAATGATGGGAGACAACAGAAGTGGGGAGGAGAGATGCAAAGAGAGACCAGCTCGCTCCCTGAAAGACAAGGAGACAGTGAAGGAGATCCAGGGAGATGAAGCAAAAACAGGGAGAGACAAATGTTCAGAAAAGAGAACTACATTCAGGATATCCAAATAAGTTGAGTGAGACTGAGATACATAGGTGAGATGCCAACAATAGAGACAGATGAAGGGAGGCTGTGGTGCAGAGAGAAGGGAGTAAAGAGTAGGTGAGAGAGGCTGAGATCTGGGAAAGGCACAGGTGTGAACTAGAGTTAAGACATCTTCAAACTCTAAAGCTCTATGAGACAGGGAAAAAATGAGAGCTCTATGAAAAAAGGCAAGGCTGGGTCTGCTTTAGTCACCTGGCTCATTCACTCATCTTCCAGTTCTCAGCTCAGCTGACACTTCCTACAGGAAGCCCTCTCTGACCCCACAACTGCATCAGGTGCTTTCTGGGATCCCATCTCCTCCAGTGCCTCCCCAATCCAGCCTTGCCTATTCTGGATCATCACTGTTGGCAGCTGGACTGTGAGCCCCATAAGGGTGGCAGTGCTCCAGGGCTGTCTTGGTCACCACGGTGTCTCTAGCATCACCCAGCACAGGGCTGACTTAAGGGATAGATAGATTAATGGGCTTCTTCTCTCTCTCTCAGCAAATATTTATTCAGCATCTACTGTGTGACTAGAATTGGGGTAGATGTGGTGGATAGAGCAGGGAGCAGAATTCAGCCCCTGCTCTCATGGAACTGACATTCAGTTGGGAGTTACAGAGAGAACCATAACATTTGACAGGCAAAAAAAAAAAGGAAAAAGAAAAAACAAATCTGACAGGCATTCAGCAATAACTCTTAGGAAAATATAAACCAGGGAAAGGTGATAGAGAGTTTGGGAGGTTGCCATTTTAAAGATGGATATAGGCCAAGTGAGGTTGTTCACACCTGTAATCACAGCACTCTGGGAGGCCAAGGCAGTTGGATAGCCTGAGCTCATGATTACATATGAGATCAGCCTGAGCTAGAGCAAGACCACACCTGTAAAAAATAGCTGGGTGTTGTGGTGGGCGCCTGTAGTCCCAGCTACTTGGGAGGCTGAGGCAAGAGGATTGCTTGAGCCCAAGAGTTTGAGGTTGCTGTGACACCATGGCACTCTATTAGGAGCAACGAAGTGAGACAGTCTCATAAAATACATATATAAAGATGGATGTAGGGAAGGGCTCACTGCAGAGATAACCCTGAGAACTGAAGGAGATGAAGGGTCAGGCACTGTGCCTCACACCTGTAATCTCAGCACCTCAGGAGGCTGAGGCAGGAGGATCACTTGAGGCCAGGAGTTTGAGAGCAGCCTTAGCAACATAGTGAGATTCTTTCTCTACCAAAAAAAATTAATTAAAAATAATAAAGGTGAGGGAGTGTGGCAGGAGAAATCTGGATAAGTAGTATTGCAAAAGTCCTGAAGAGCCTGGTTGGTTTGTCCCATAAGCAGCCAGGTGGCCAGTGCAGTTATGACAAAGGGGAAAGTTGTAAGAAATGAAGTCAGAGATTTAGTGGGGGAATTGTGGCGGGTGCTGTTGGTTATGATAAGAACTTTGGATTTTGTTTTAATAGAAACAGGTGAAAGGTTTCAAACAGTGGGAAAAGGGATGGAGCAAATGAGATGAAATGGCAAAGAATCAATTGGGACAGACATGTGTCTGTGTCTAATGCTCAACAGAGGACTTAGCACGAATGCCCAGTAATGGCATGTGAATGAGCGAATGACACCCCAAGCCAATAAAGAAAATGTCAGAACAACATCTAGGTGGATGGATGGACCCAGAGACCCCCAAGGAGAGGCCAGCTAAGGACACCCAGGGACAGCAGATGTAGACAGACAGCAGCTCGGCTGAAAAGTCCCATTCCTTCCAGAGCCCTCCCCACCTGGAAAGCTCCCTAGGCCTGGAAACCCCCCCCCAGACCCCCCTGCCTGCCTCGCTCGTGGCATGCCCACTCACACCTCAGGCAGAGGAAGCTGGCAGGCCCCACAGGAACCTTTCTGTGTGGGGGGAGTGGGGGCAGGCAGGCGGCAGGGACGAAGGGAGAGGAGTGGCAGGCGGGCGGGCAGCGGGCAGTGACTACACAAAGGCCCCAGTGTATGCCCCTCCTGCCCGGGTACAGATATAAATAATATGTACATATACCTTTATATATATACTAGCGGGCTGGGAGTGGGAGCCTGGGGCCCTCCCCAAGGGCCTGGGCATGGCAGAGTCTGCCCCTGTGGGGTTGGGGGACCACAGAGATAGTGCCCAAGAATGAGACTCGGGCTAAGAGACACACAATGACAGCGAGAAGGAGAGAAGAGAAACTTACAGACTTGCTGATAGAGACCCAGAGATGGGCAGCAAGTGGCAGAGAGCAGGTTGACACAAATGGGGACACATCAGCAAAATAGAGAGCTGAAGCTTCTATGAAGAGAGACAGAAGTGGACAGAAACAGGATGAAGACAAGGGTCATGCCAGAGAAAGGCAGAGCACAGAGGAACCCAGGTGAGAGGAAGCAGGGACAGAAAGAAACAGCAGCCAGGAGACACCCAGACAGGGATGCAGAGACAGACAGACAGAGCCAAGGCCAAGGCTAGAGGTTGGGGAGGCTGGTGCCTGAGGGTGGGGGAGGGCAGGGCACAGCTCCAGTCTGGGGGACTCTAGTCCAGCCCAGCCCAGAGTAGGCTACAGGGCAGTGAGTAGAGGTGAGGGAGGTGGCCCTTGGGTTCCGGATCTTGGTGTTTGCCTGGGGCAAGCATTGCAAACAGGCGCCCAGCCTGGCCCATGGTCAGCAAGGGTGGGATGGGATGGGCACTAGCCCTGGCACCAGTGGGCCCGACACACCCACCTGTGGCCTGGGCAGTGAGTAACACTCACCGTGACACCTGGTAGATGGTGACACATAGAGGGACAGACGCAGTGACAAACAATGACAGATATAGGCAGAACCACCACGACAGGTCTAGAGTGACAGAAACAGTCACAGACACCCACTGTAACACACAATGACAGATACACACAGACCAAACATAATGACAGTGATGTACATAGAAAATATGATGACAGGCAAATGTGTTAGGTGCAGAAACATAGTGACAGACACAAAGAAGACAACGACAGAACAGAGACATGCACGTGTCCATAGTGGTATGCAGCTGCCTGCACGTGCCCAGTTAACTGACACAGACACGAGCACACAGGCTAACTCCCTGGACAGAGGCTCATCACGGGGTCACACGTCAGCCCACAGACACAAAGACACCTAACACACCAACTTAGACATACACGTACTTACAAGTGTGTATGTGGCTTCTGGGGGTGCCCCCATCTTTTCCCATAGCAGACGTGGTAGGAAGTGGGGATGCTTGCCAGGGAGGGCCTGAGCCAGGACTCTGCTCCCCTCATCCCAGAACAGTATGGGGCTAGGGCTGAACTGCCTGAGTTGGAGCTCCGGCACCCTACTTTTTTAATCTGTGTGACCATGGGAAAGTCCCTTCACCTCTCTGTGCCTGTTTCACCCAACAATAAAGTTGGGAGGAACAGGAGGGTTTGAGTTGATCAGTCAGTTCTGCAAGGTGCTGACACAATGCTGGACGCATGGTAAGCACTAGTAGCTTTTCATAATTGTCATCATCATGGGCTGGTGGAAGGTAGTAAGTTATCTCACTGGACTGAACTCCTTGTTCTGCCCTTTCCCCTTGTCACTACCACGCTTGACTAAAGTATTAAAATGATTATCATCATCATCCTCTCATGCCTCCCAGTGCAGACAACCCTCTGCCCACATCTGGGACCCTTCCCCAGCCTCTGCTTCCGTATCCACAGGCCCTTTCTTTGGATCATGTCACCTCAGGCCCACAGCCTAGGGCTGCCCATGTCCCCAAGGCCACCCCCATCCCTGGTCCCTGGCAAACCCATGTCTGTCCATGCGTCCCACGTCTGACCGTGGTACTTTTCCACGCTGGACATCAGCCTGCTGTCCCTGGGGTGGGGGTCATACCTGCCCACGCCAGCAGAGCCAGTGGCTACCAGACACCCTGACGGATGGCCCCACCCTCCCCCAAGGACCCTACAACAACACCCCGCCCCTCCGGCCACCTGAGGTCCCCAATGGGGCGGCCTGAGGCCCAAGCCTGGGGACAGGAAGCCCCAGGCCTGGCCGCCCTGAAAGCCTCTTTCAGCCTGGGCCTCCTCCCGCCACCACCGACTCCTCCTGCGGAATAATATTTGGGCTGTTGGCCTGGGGGGCGGGGGCCAGATCCGGAGGCCGCCTGGGAGAAGCCAGAAACCACAGGGCTTCCTGCCTCGGGCTGGCGGACTCAGGGAGAGACCCCCAGGCCTGAGGGAGGGGGGCGGGTGCCCGGGGAGACTGAGGGCCTTTCTCTTAGCCCCAGTTGTTTTTTCCAGGAACCAGGAGGAATTCCCCAGCCTGCCCAGGACAGCGAGGCTGGTAGGACGGACAGGGGAGCCAACACGGCAGGGGGCGGAGGGTGACACGCAGCTGGCAAGGCGGGCACAGGGACAGAAATAGAGAGCTTGGCCTGCGAGGTGGCAGGTAGAGGCGGAAACACAGGGAGCCGGGAGAGGGAGGGAGGCCAGAGAAGAAGGGAAACCGAGAGATTCAGAAAAGGAGTGAGAGACAGACCCCAAGAAAAGAACAGTCAGATCCCTAAGAGAAGGAGGGAGAGACCCAGAGATAGGAAAGGATGGAGTTGAAGCAATAGAGAGAAAGAGGGAGAGAGAGGGGCAGACCATAGCAGAGACAGACAAGCAGGGAATGAGCAAGCATTTCAAAGAAATCAAGAGACAGATAAAGGCACAGAGGAAGGGTCAGGGACAAAGTGACACAGAGATGACACTAAGAGACAAGGAGAAAGGCAGATACACAAACCAGGAGACACATCACATGGGCGCTTGCGCATGTGCGCGCACACACACACACACAAATGAATAAACAGTCTTTGGGGTTGGAATGAATGAATGGCTGGCTGGCTGAATAAATGAATGGGTCACTAGGGAACTGACAATCAAGACCAGCAGATGTAGACCAATCCTGCCTACCTGCTCTGTCCAGTCTCTTCCCATTCTGGGCCTCAGTTTCCACTCTGAAAGGAGAGGTGTGATGTGCACAATTGTGTTATTGATAGCCATTGTGAGTGCCAGACAGGCAGACTCAGAGCCTCAGGAGAGACCCTGAGGGACAGATACCCAAACTCCAAGTCTCAAGGCCCACAGTGGCCAAAGGAGAACCAAAAGCCTTCCCCACATACCCACCCACAAAAGTGACAGACACACCCCAGGGCCAGCAGACTCTCCACACATGCTTGCACACAAACATAAAGTGACAGGTACATGGCAAAGTCAGACATCATACACAGACATACATACTTTCTTTTAAACATACAGATGTGGCTCAGCGTCTGTGGCTCAACGGGCTAAGGCGCCAGCCACATACACCTGAGCTGGCAGGTTCGAATCCAGCCCGGGCCCACCAATCAACAATGACGGCAGCAACCAAAAAAAATGGCCGGGCGTTGTGGCAGGCCCCTGTAGTCCCAGCTAGTAGGGAGGCAGAGGCAAGAGACTCGTTTGAGCCCAGGAATTGGAGGTTGCTGTGAGCTGTGATGCCACATCACTCTATCCAGGGTGATGGCTTGAGGCTCTGTCTCAAAAAAATAAAAATAAAATAAAAAAATAAACATATAGATGTATGCTGACTCACAGAGATACACATCAATGACAGTGACAGGCAGACGCTCCACATGGATATGGTCACACATGCACACTGTTTTAGGCAGTGGGTAGACAGGCAAAGCAAGAGACATACATATAACAATGTGAGACCCCGAGGGACCCACGGATAGATGTGGACACACAAAACAATAAAGACACATCCACAAGATACCCATAGCAAGCACACACTCAAGACTATGAAGAGACACACAAACCCACACAACTGAGGGACACAAACAATAGATAACACCCTACAGGAGACCATGGGGACCCCAAAGGGCATAATGATACCCTAAAACCCACACAGTGTACATGCACATACACAACAGATAAATTCCAAAATGCATGTCTTTCAATTAACACCTCCTCTGTCCTTTTTCCTCCTCCCTGGCTTAGCCAAAAATTGAGCAACCTTAGGCTCCTTGAGCCTCAGAGTTGGAGGTGTGTGTGTGTGTCTGGGAAATGGGGGTAGGGAGATGGCCTTGGTAACTACAGAGCCACCTCCCCCCGCTGCCCTGGCCCCATTGCTGCAGGGGCTGCTATCTGTGAACAAACTGTCCTTGGGGTCAGGGACAGCAAAGAGCCAAAGGTCAGATCGATGCCTCCCTCAGCTGCTCCCCCAGAGGCAGCCAGCTCTAGGGTAAGGAAGGAAGGCACCTGGGGAACAGAAATTCAGGTATTCAAGTCCCACAGGGCCGACCCACCAAGGAAAAGAGACATCTGTAAGAGGTGGAAACGGTGCCTTTAATGGTCAAACACAGTCAGTGTCCCGCTTCCTAGGCAAGAATCAGACTTCAGTAGAAATTCCCTACACCTTAACCCCAGCCCTTTCGGGTTTCTCCTGGACCAGAGTGGGGGGATGGGCTTCAGAGAAAACCTTCACCCATCGCCCAACCCACACCAAAGAGATGGTGACCGCTCGGCCAAAAGAAGGGTTTGGTGGCTATCATGTGGCACAATGGCCCACTGATAATGTCACCCAGCCAACAGGGTGGCCATCAAAGCACTCAATAAGCCAAAAATGATGTTATGCAGGATGGTGGCCAAGTTGGCACCTACTATGTCAAGAAGTCCACCAAGAAAGAAGTGATCACAGCACCCAATGGGTGAAAGAAGATGAAATGGTATCACCATCGCATCCAAAGGGTTGGTCAGGAAAATGTCAATCACAGCAGCCAAAGGGCATCACCAAGATGGCATCCCAGATGGCGGCCACCAAAGCACTCAGTGGATCAATCAATGACATCAATCAACATGGCAGTCTTCAAGTACCCAGCGGGCCCACCCAGATTTCCATGGTGGACACCACAGCACCCAGTGGATCAACATGATGCTCACACAGACAGCAATCATCACAGTAAAGAACAGAGTAAACCAAGATGTTAACCCATGAGACAAGCAAAGTGTCACCAGAACCATACCCACCATGTTCCCGCCCCCCTGCTAGGATGCATTAAGTAGGGAGCGGGAATAGAGGCCCTGGTAGTAGACCCCCGGCTCCCCACCTTCAGCTCCATAGCCGCCAAACCCCATGTCCAGTTTGGGAGGTGCTGGTGTCTGTTCTGACATCAAGTTGTTGATGGAGAAAGGGTGGTTGAAGTTGTAGGGTGCGTCCAGCTTCAGCTCACCTGGGAGCTCCAGGCCAGTGAAATAGGGTGTGGAGGAAGGGGGTGAGCCACAGTCCAGAGCCCCCACATCTTCCCCTCCCTGGGCCTCAGAAGACTCAGCAGTGGCTGGGGGTGGGGGCTGGGATGGGGAGGCAACTGCGGCAGCAGGGCTGGTGGTCACTGCAGTAGCCCCCATTCCGTTCCTGGCAGTGGCCGTCCCACTGCCACCTTTCTTCGCCTTTTCCTCTAGCTTGAAGCGCTTCTGGCGGCGCAGGTAGCAGCCATTCTCAAACATGTTCCCTGAGCTGGGGTGCAGGGCCCAGTAGGAGCCTTTGCCCGGCTTGTCTGGGGAGCGTGCCACCTTGACAAAGCAGTCATTAAAAGACAGAGAGTGGCGGATGGAGTTCTGCCAGCGCTGCTGGTTCTCCCGATAGTAAGGAAAGAGGTCCATGATCCACTGGTAGATCTCGCTCAGGGTCAGCATCTTGCCCGGTGCCTGCTGGATGGCCATGGTGATGAGTGAGATGTAAGAATAGGGCGGCTTGGCGTGGGCCAAGGGCCGCCGGTATCCTTTTGGCATCTCCTTCCCATGCACTAGCCCAGGCCCTGGGCCCCCATACCCTGAGCTGCTGCCTCCACCACTGCTGGCACCCAAACCTGGGAAGGTGGGCCCTAGGGGTGCTGCGGGGGCTGGGGGTCCCAGGGGACCTGAGGGCAGTGGGGAGGCAGGGAGCCCCGCGGGAGGGTAGGGAGAACTTAGAGGGTTCAGGGTCATGTAAGAGTTGAGGGGGGCCATGGTGGGCACCGGGGTTACTGGAGAGTAGATCTGCAGGGGAAAAAAAAGAGATGGGGAGGGTTCAGTTGGGCTCCATTCTTTTGGTCATCAAAGGATCATAGCATCCATTATGTGTTTATCTGTCTGTCTGTCCAGCCTCCTGTACAAAAGCTTTGCATTATTAAACTCTCTCTGCAGACAGCTATCTCTCCAAGTCTCCACCGCCTTCCAATGCACCCACCTCTTTGTCCCCACCTTCCAACCATCCCATGACAACTCTCATACAGTCAAGGTCATGTCTTGAGTGGTTCTCCAGGGTCTGGGATACCCTGGGGATTTCCTGAAGCCCTTTCAGGGTGTCCACAAAATCAAACTATTTTCTTTTTCTTTTTTTTGCAGTTTTGGCTGGGGCTGGGCTTGAACCCACCACTCCCGGTATATGGAGCCGGCACCCTACTCCTTGAGCCACAGGTGCCGCCCTCTTTTTTTTTTTTTTTTTTGAGACAGAGTCTCACTATGTCATCCTCAGTAGAGTGCCTTGGCGTTACAGCTCACAGCAAACTCAAACTCTTGGGCTTAAGCGATTCTCTTGCCTTAGCCTCCCAAGTAGCTGGGACTCCAGGCACCCATCACAATGCCCAGCTATTTTTTGGTTGCAGTTTTCATTATTCTTCAGCAGGCCTGGGCCTCAATGTATATGGCTGGCGCCCTACTTAGTGAGCTACTGGTGCTGAGCAGATCAAAACTATTTTCAAAATAATGCTAAGATGTTAGCATTTTTCACTTTCTCATGAGTGTCTAGTGGAGTTTTCCAGAGGATGCATGCGTGACATGTGATGCTGCAATAGAAAGCAAAAGCAGGGCTCGGCACCTGTGGCTCAGCGGGCTAAGGCACCAGCCACGTACACCTGAACTGGCGGGTTCGAATCCAGCCCAGGCCCGCCAAACAACAATGACGGCTGCAACCAAAAAATGGCCGGGCATTGTGGTGGGTGCCTGTAGTCCCAGCGACTTGGGAGGCGGAGGCAAGAGACTTGCTTGAGCCCAGATATCGGAGGTTGCTGTGAGCTGTGATGCCACAGCACTCTATCCAGGGTGAAAGCTTGAGGCTCTGTCTCAAAAAAAAAAAAAAAAAAAGAATGCAGAAGCAGTTAGGAGACCGCTTTCTTCTATTGAGCCAGACTTGATTTGCAAAAATGAAAAACAGTGCAACTCTTCTAAGTTTTTTGACGTATAGTTATAATAAAAATACTTCATTTACACTAACAAATTACTGCCATTTAAAAATGAATTAACACGGGAGGCTGAGGCAAGAGAATCGCCTAAACCTAGGAGTTGGAGGTTGCTGTGAGCTGTGTGATGCCACGGCACTCTACCAAGGGCGATAAAGTGAGACTCTGTCTCTACAA